>APFE030507761.1:159891-207031 GCA_000404065.3 Pinus taeda | reverse complement strand
TGGGTTCCAAAGCTTATAACCCTTTAAACAATCCTTATACCCAATAAAGATGCACTTTTCAGATTTATTATCCAACTTGGTTATTTTCTCCTTTGGAACATGTACATATGCATCACATACAAATACCATCAGATGTGAAAGAGAAGGTTTCTTACTAGTCCATGCCTCTTGTGGAGTCTTATCTTCCAATGCTGATGAAGGTGATCTGTTGACTAGGTAACATGTAGTCTCCATCGCCTCTGCCCAAAATTCTTGTCCTAACCCAGCACCACTGAGCATGCTTCTAGCCCTTTCCATCAATGTCGTGTTCATTCTTTCTACAACTCCATTTTGCTGAGGTGTATATGGAGTAGTCTTCTATTGTGCTATACCACACTTCTTACATAATTCTTCAAATTCCTTACTGCAAAACTCTCCACTGTTATCTGTCCTCAACACCTTTATCTTCTTCCCTGTCTAGTTTTCCACCAGAGCCTTAAAATATTTAAACCTATCAAAGACTTCAGATTTCTTATTAAGGAAATATATCCATGTATTCCTTGAGAAGTCATATATAAATGATACATAGTACACAGACTTACCCAGTGATGGAACCTCTAAAGGTCCAAACACATCACTGTGCACAAGCTCTCATATATGTTTTGCCCTCTTACCATCAGAGGGGAAACTCACCTGATTCTGCTTCCCATATACACAATTTTCATAGAAATCAAAATCCAGAGAGCTATTAGTCATACCTTCTACCATACCTTTACCATGAATTATTCGAAGGCCCTTCTCTCCAATATGTCCAAGCCTTTGATGCCATAGCATGGTTTTTTCTCTAGAGACCACTAGATTTTCTACTCCACTTTTAGGAACCACAGAACTATTGCACACATCCACAACAGTGCTACCTTGCAGCTTGTACAGAGTTCCAATTCAAACTCTCCGCATCAATACCAATGCTCCCTTAACCATCTTGCAGGTATCCTTCTCGAACAATGTTTTTACAATAGCATCATCCAACTTTCTTACAGAAATCAGATTTCTTGCTAATGCAAGAATATCCAGAACACCTAGAAATGTTCTAACCCTTCCACTTTGCAAATTCAACTTTACTTTTCCGCGACCAATGATTTTAGCCTTCCTATCATCCCCTAAGAACACATCACCACCATCATATTTCTCATACTCACAGAACCACTCTCTATGGGGAGTGAAGTGAAAGGATGCACGTGAGTCATTCAACCATGCCTCATGATCTACATGTGTACTTGAAGAAGCCAAGTACGCATCCCCAACTTCATCTGAGGTGGTTTTCACCTCTACAGAAGGAGCATCATCAGATCCCTTTCCTTTCTCAAGAGCTTTAGATTTACAGTCCCTTTTGTAGTGCCCTTCCTTTTCGAATTTCCAGCACACCACCTTTACAGGTTTCCCTGGAGATTTAGATCTCCCTCTAGATTTAGACCTCCCACTTGATGACTTATTTTTTTTTTTGTTCTAGGACCATCTTCGTACTGATAAGGAATCACCATTATGGCTCTCCATATTTTTCTGTCTCATTTCCTCCATTAGCAAGGATGAGACTATTTCATCAAACTGTGAGGTAGTTGCATTGCTACCTATTGCAATAACCAAACTATCCCACGAATCTGGTAGAGAACACAAAAAACTAATGCACTTATTTTCATCTGAAATTTTAATATCAATAGATAATAACTGACTTACCATAGTATTAAATGTGTTTAGATGCTCTGTCACCGAGTCTCGATCTTTCATCCTCAGGTTATACAACATTTTCTGTAGGAACAGTTTATTCACTAGAGACTTAGATTAGCACAAAGTCCCTAACTTGTCCCACAAAGCCTTCGTTGTAGATTCCCCTGATACATTCAGCAATACTGAATCCGATACACACAATCGTATTGTGCTCTTTGCCTTCCGATCTAACTTCTTCCATTCTTCATCAGACACTCTCGTTGGTTTAGTACCTAGATCTACTGCGACCCACTAATCTTTATCCACCAACAAATCCTCCATCTTCAGTTTCCATAACTCAAAAAGTTGACCATTAAATTTCTCAATCTCTATCTTTCCACTGCTCACCATCTTCTTTCACCACCAAAATTGATCTCACAGATCTCCCACTAAATAGGGTCTACCATAGGCCCGAGCAAAACCCCTCAATAAAAAAGGCGTCACCTTGAAGCCAAAACAACTCTGATACCAAATGTAGGTTTTAACCCCATACAAAATTACCTGCATGCAAATTCTAAAACATAGAAAATAAACAATGTGAGAGCATAACACATAAAACCCGTATACACAGAGATTTCCCCAGGATCCCAAAACCGGGACTATTAGTTTGATTTTTCATTATGTTCCTTTCAATGTTACAATACATATTTATACATGCCAAAGCATCCAATACCATGGACAGAAAACCATTGCATCCAAAATCATGGATCGAAAACCATCGCATCCAAAACCATGGACCAAAAACCATCTCGTCCAAAACCATGTGTGAAAAATCATGCACAAAACCACAGGTAGGTCCACACAACCTAATATAGGGTCCAAAAACAAAAATTTTCAGGGCGCTACCCTAAACCCGATAGAGTGGGGTCACCTATACCCCTCAAAACCCCCGTGCCCCCCCCTGCTACGCAATTAGCACAACGAAGGGGGGGCTCCACCCCCCTTCTAACCCCCAATTAACTACGTGGACTAGTCATGGAAAGAACATAACACAACCCGACAACCTTTGCATGTGTCAACTTGCTGAAGCTTACCTTTTGGAAGTCCTGTAGATATCTATTGCGTTATCTTCAAAGCCCCATGATGCAAATGGCCCAACTGTCTATGCCACAACTCGCTAACATCTTGGCTTTGCACCAATTCTGCTTTCGTACTTAATGCTACACAATCATCTACCTCTAGTTTAGAGAGATTCTTCACCCAAATCCCTATCCTCTTGGTCTGACCCAAGGCTATGTATCTTAGAAATTCCTTTCCTTTAATGAAGACAACATCATAGCCTTTGTCCTCCAACATCGCTACCGATACCAAGTTCTTCTTCAGTCCAGGCACATACACCATATCTGTCAGGGTGAGAGGAGCTCCATGATCCCTATGAAAGGCAATCATGCCCACTCCTAAAACACTATACCTTTCGTCGTCACCCATATCTATGTGCATCTTGAGGTCTTTCTCCTCCAAGGAACTAAATAATTTTTTATCACTGATCGTGTGGAATGAGGCTCCACTATCAAGATACCAGGCACAACCCATCATCGATGACACCATGCATGCGATGAGGGTAAAGTCCATTTTGAACTAAGAGGCTAATGCCTCACCTTCCAATCCTTCCAAGGATCCCTTCTTGGACTTCTTCAATGGGCAATTACTCACATAATGTCCCATCTTGTGAGAATTAAAGCATCTTATTTTAGACATGTCACCCTTCTTCCCTCCATGAGAAGAATTTGATTTGAAATGGGAAGCCCTCCCCTTCCCTTTCCTTACCTTACTTACTAAGGCCAAATTTTATTCATCATCATTCTTGGATGAAGAACCATCTCGTGTGCTCCTCCTGATCTCCTCATGCATAAGATCTGACCATAGTTGTTTCCAATCCAACAGTTTCTCCCTTCCATTCACAGAATTCTGGTAGCTATTCCAACTCTTTGGAAGGCCAAGGAGAGCGAGGCTCACCATATCATCATCAACAGTAGTTATTCCCACACTTCCAAGCTCATCCCTGCAGGTGATGAGCTTGTTCAAATATGTGGAAATAACATCGCCCTTCTCCATCTTGATTATTCGAAGCTTATCCTTGAGCACCAATTTCCTCTAGTAACTATTGTTATGGTAGAGGTCCTTTAATGTCTTCCACATTGAAAATGGAGTATCCTTATGTTGTGGTTACAACCACCACCCTATTAAAACTTTCCTTGGTAGTAATTTTGAATGGGTCCCCTAAAAAAGTTGATCTTTCACCTCTCCGAATGATATATTTTATCCTAGAGACTTCAACTCGTTGCTAAGTCAAATCTTCAATGCCTAATGGTTAAGTCCCCATCTTCAAATACCTACCACATGGTTCATCTCTAACCCTTTCTAGCCACTCATTCATACCCTCCATCAAGATCTTTTCGACCCTTAAAAACCTTCTATAGCACCTTATTTCCATTAGAACTCTTTATAATGGGAATGCTTCACAAACATACATAAATCACCCCTTTTCCACCTATTGAAATCAATTCAACGCATAACATAAGGCCCCGGACTCGACAACATTATTAACCACATTATATATGGTTCGAGTCAAGAGCCCCATCACATATCGCAATCGGCAGGATCCCAAGGCTATATACATATGAGGCGAAAATGCCTTCCAGACCCAACGGCTTTATTAACTAGAATATATGTGTTATCAGGTCCAGAGTCGCATCACATATCACTATCAATGGGGTCCATGGCTTATATATATAAGGCACGCCACTATACTCTAGACCCAACGAAATTATCAACCATATTACATATATATGTCAGCTCTAGAGCCATATCACATATCGTTATTAGCCAGGACCAACGCTTATATATAGTGCGCCATTTTTTACCGGACCCGATGGCTTTATTAAACATGATATATATGTTTTGGGTCTGAAACCCCATTGCTTATCACTATTGGCGGGGTATAGGATCTATATATAAGGCACACCATTATCACCTAGACCTGTCAATGATTATAGATCCAGGCATATAATATTTCATGTCCAGCCTTATGGTTGGACACAAGTTTTCCCACATATTCCTGTGTTTTTGGGAAATTATTGAGGTTGGGGCTTTTCAAAGGGAGGACATACATTGCAAACACACCAAGACTATTAAGGGCGGTATATATATATTTTGGTTCTGCCTTCCCCGATCACTTGTCGCAATCGATTGAGCCCGAGGGTTATCCAGTTAGAGAAGGGGTGATGACCAGACTCGGTGATAATAACATGTTCCCATATAATATTTCAAGTCTGAATTTCGGATCCAGTTATGTGTTATGCAACGAATTTCAATGTTAATCGGATTCAGGGACTTAATTAATGCATAGATTAAAAAACCAGGGGTTGATTCTCTCGTGTTTGTTCCTTTTGACATTATAAACGCTTAATGAAGGCAATATTTGTGTTTTTTAAGCATTTTTATCATATCTGTATAAGCATGACTAATGTTGGTTATCTTTGCAGGTGAGGACCAAGAGAAGGCAAGCGAGGTCGAAGAGTGGATGCATAAACTTCAAGTATGAGTCCAAATAAAATATGCATGGGCGAATACGAAGAGTTATCTATGTGGACATGTTTTATTTCAAGATTTGGCTTCAGGCGTTGGCGGTCATGTTTCCAGGTGTTGCCTATGTTTTCTAAAGGTGAAATTGCCCTAGTTTTCATCATGAAGAGATGATACATAGTCATCCTCTTCTAATCGACATCTATTCATTTCCCTAGAAAATGAAGTGCTCCAGTGACAGGAAATACCTTCTACGTGTCAGCAGTGACACCGATGGCTCTACCCTTGTGTATTCTGATCGGTGTATTGAAAAGAACAGGGGAAGATGAAGGGTCAGGGCCTAATGGCATAAATATTACCTCTAGATAGGAGAGAAGGGCTTTTTGTTTAGAGAAAACAACTTTGATTTATTATCAACAAAGGAGACTGTTTGTTTCAATGAGGAGCCTTTTTTTTTAGATTTAAGATCCTTTGCTTTCTGTGTTTTGAGACAAGGCATTGTTGCTGGCATAAATACAAATGTGTTTTGTTTTTGTTTGAATGTAATTCTTCATCATAGTTCATTCATGAGCAGTCCCTGATTTAAAACTATGTTAAACATCAATTGCAAGTGTTGCTTGTATGGAAAGGAATGTGTATTCGTGTATAAGTACTTGTATTGCAATTAGGATTTAATACAACATTGTTCTTATGTGAACCAGTAATTGATTCATTTGAATTTTGAATCTATATATGATGTTTAACCTCTCTTTTGCTATGCTCCTGCAGGATAGATTAGGATAATTAGGATTAAATTAGAGTAGGCAACAATAGTGTAGATAGGATTTGACGCATATAGGTTAACTATTTCGTTTGTTGATTTAATTGAAGTCTTCTTCGAGGAAGCAACCTCTCAACACCTATAATAGTTCACAGGGTCCTCTAAAACCCATTGGAACTAGCCACTCCAAATGAAAGCAGATTTGATTGGGGCCTGTGATCAGGTTAGTTCCCCTTGTTGGTATAGCTAACAATCACCATGTCAACAAATTGGTGCTAGAAGGAGGGCTTGAAACGTTGTCCATAGCTTTTCAAGATTTCATTTATAAATGCCACACATGGATTCCAAAGGATTAATGCATGGATCATAAAGGTCGAAAATACCATTATGCCCATTGGGAAGAGCCTCATTTCAAAGAAACAGAGATCCCTCTTAGTCCCATCTCCAGGTCGCCCAAAGAAGAGAAACTGTGGGAGTATCCTGTCACTCAGGAGCAACTACTCAGAAGAATTACTCAGGCTTACACTTGTTCCATATCACAGCTCCCTATCTTCTAGTCTTTACCTCCGACAGAAAAAAATAAATCCAAGGGTCTTTCACTTAAATGAAGAGACATCAGCAACCTCTTCTCTTGAAGATATTGTGCTAGATTCTTTGCACAGTATCAAATCTCCTTGGGAATAAATTCCTAAGGATTCCCTTTCCGAAGGCAATCCATGGCCTGATTTGGAAAATCCTAACAAAGAAACCCTCAACCATAACCTCCATATCTATAACATGGCTAATGTTCCTCCTCTAAGTGGGAATCAACCTCTACTTCCCCCTTCGGGTGGGAATCAACCTCCGCCACCTCCTCCAGGTGGGAATCAACCTCCACCTCCTCCAGGAGCACTCCCTCCCTAACTTGCAGAAGATGTTGTAGCGGTACCTAGCGAGCAACATCCCTTACCCAAGAATGTAGAAAGAGTATTGCCTAAATTTGACCCTGAGAGGGGAGACACCGTTGATAACCATATTCAATCTTTCTTCCTAGTCGTACGCATGTTGGGGGTAGTCGATGAGGATGTGGTATGTCACTTGTTCCCTTTTAATCAGATTGGTTTGGCTTCCACATGGTACTTTAGCTTGATAATAGGATCGATCACCTCATGGGGTACCTTTCAGCAGGCCTTCTTAGACAAGTTCGGCGACGACAAAACACCTGTGGCCTTAGTTTTAGAGCTATCCCATTTGAAAATGGACACCAAAGAAAGGGTCAAGGATTTTAACATTCGGTTCAATACTTTGTTCAACAGAATCCTGGCTACTGCTAGACCTACTGATGAGGTGCTCATGGAATTCTACATCTCTGCTCTCCCTGTCTCTACTGTGATGTGGGTCAAGAGAAGTAATGGACAAACCCTACAAGGTTCTATCGATGAAACAATAAAAGTTGAGAATTAAATGCTCAGTCTCACAACATATCATCATACAACTGAAGGAAAGAAAGCCTCTCAGTCATCCAAGAAGAGTAGTGGGAATGATAACAAAGTGGCTGAGGGAAAAGAAAGGGACACCATAGATGTGGAAGGTTTGTATCGGATCATTCATAAATTGACAAACACAGTCATAGATATGAAAAGTTATTATGGAGAGAGTGGAGGAGAGTATAACAATAGAAAACCCTTCAAACCTTTCTTTCACAAGAAGATAGAAGGTGGTCATGGCCAACTTGCATTGCCTGTTCCACCCAATGAAGAGAATTTAAATATGGAGGAGCTGGCTCTTATTGGATTGCTCCTTAAAAAAGAAGAACCTATATTGAAGCTAGAGCTAGAACAAGAAAATGAGGAAGAATACCAAGTAGAAGAGCTCGTGGACGAAGAATCTCAGATCAACATACTATGGGATTTATATACAAATGAAAATGATGATGATGAAGAAGATAGCACGGCAGAAATCCACACGCGAAGTAAAGGACCACTTCTAGGTGCGATGAAGCCTATTGACCAGACAAAGGAATATGTTCACCCTGTGAAAGCATCTATTCCCAAAGTCTATGCTGAGAAGGACAGACCTAATGGTGGGTCCACGAATACTCCAGTTGCAAACTATCTAGAGAAAAGGAACACATCTGCGACTATAACGAAAGTAACTCGGAATGGTAAACTCCCACTTAAGAATGGAAAAACAGGTATGTTTAATCTACCTTACCCTATTTATAACATCGATTATAATATTGTGGATGATCTTAAGAAATTCAGGGCTAATATAACATACTTTGATTTGCTAAAATTAACACAGCAAAGAGATCTGATCTTGAAAGCTATGAATGAGTGGAACGGAAAAACTCCCACCATTTCGAGAAGCCAAACCTAGAAGTTAGTCTCTAGACCTATTAGTACTACTAGCACTGCCCAAAATCCAGTAGCCATGGAAGCAACTCTGTCAAAAATGAATCAAACCCCCCAAGATGTCAGTGTAGGGAGGAAATCAAAATCCATGACCTCACCTTTCCTTATCACATTTGAGATCCTCAACATGAACGTACACAATTAGTTGGTAGACTCAGGTGCCTTGTCCACTGTGATGCCTTACACAATTGCTAAAAGACTTCATGCAATACCTAAGAAAACTGGGACTCGAATTATGCAATTAGACAGGACAAATGTGAAAGTGATTGGGGAATTGAAAGATGTGTTGATTCAGATGGCTACTAAACCACAATACACACAAGTCATTGATATAGTGGTGGTCAATATAGCCAAGGCTTATGGAATGCTACTTAGTGGGGATTGGTCAGAAAAACTGAATGGATATTTCTCAACTGATTGGTCCCATCTCTTGCTACCTCAGAAGGGAAAAGGTGATACGCTGAGAGTTAATCAAGAAAGATACATGAATTATGTGGTAAAGGAACTAAATGATCCCAATGAACCTGTAATGTTTACCAACTCTATCCTTTGGAATTATAGTTTCAATGTTTACACCACGGAAACTTGTTTCAGAGAATTCCATGCAGAAACAATTGAAGAAATTTCCATAAACACACAGTTGGAAGCTCTCCCCTATAGTCCAACTAATGAACCACCTTGTAATATAGTAGGTGATAGAACTAATTTTGTAGGAAGAAATTTAATTAATGTAACATTAGACTCTATAATTTGGACACGTTATTTTGATGGCTCTAACTGCATTGAAGGTGCAGGTGCTGAGAGCATTCTCATTGACCTGCAAGGGTACCAACATTTGATGGCCAACTGGTTGGAGTTTGTATGCACCAATAATGCAACAAATATGAAGGCTTGTTGAAGGGCCTAAGGAAAGCCATTAATATGAAGGTGAAAAACCTTAAAGTTTTTGGTGACTCACAGATAATCGTGGATCAGGTAAGGAAAAGGATACACTGCAACTTGCCACACCTGGTGAGGTACCAACATGAGGTATGGAGCTTAATTGATAGTTTTGATTCTTTTAATATCACATACATACCTCGAGGGAAAAATAAAGATGTCGATCTGATGGCTAGTATGGCTACTAAACTCTTGCCTGATTTTAGATTGAAGAAGAATAAATGTTATGTTGAATTGATTTTCAAACCATTTGTACCTGATAACATCTCAAATTGGTAGGTGTTCGAGGATGACGAGAAAATCCTTGAGTTCTTGCACTATGAGAATACATTCAAGAATGTAGTGATTGATGGAAAATAACATGACAAGCTTATGAACGAGAGGGAAGATGAGGAAAAGGATCAGCCCAATGTGATTCCCAAGTCAGTTGTTAAAATGGAGCACTTGTATGACTTGCATGATAAATTCAAGAAGCTAACTAATTGCAAAACACATAGCTCATCCATGAAGTAAGAATCGGTCACCCTGGGAACCAAAGAGGACCCAAAAAATTCAATTTGGGCTTACGGTGATCTCCATAAGAAAAGGCTGCATTTGTCAAGTTATTTAAAGAATACAAGGATGTATTTGCATGGACATATGGAGACCTAAAAATCTTTGATACTAGTGTTATGTAGCATGTAATTCCTTTGGAAAAGGAGGCTAGGCCTTACCAACAAAAGATTTGTAAGATGCATCCAAGCCTAGAACCATTGGTGAAGAAAGAATTAAACAAAATGTTTGATGCTAAAATTATCTTTCCTGTCAGACACACACGCTGGGTAGCCAATCTCATGCCAGTAAGAAAGAAAAATGGAGACATCAGGTTGTGTATTCATTTTAGAAACCTAAACAAAGCATTGTAAAGGGATAATTATCCTGTCCCTTCTATGGAGCACATTCTTCAGTGCGTTTCTAGGTCTGAAATGTTGTCCCTATTAGATAGGTTTTCACGATATAATCAAGTGTTGGTATCTAATGGGGATCAGCTTAAGACAACCTTCAACACTAAATGGGGCACTTACGCATATCGTAAAATTCCTTTTGGACTTATTAATGGAGGCGCCACATTCCAGATAGTTATGGATATAGATTTCTGAGGTTTGATTAACAGATCAGTAGTGGTTTACATGGATGACATCACTATGTATTCATATTACATAAGGGATCATATTTATCACCTGAAACAGATTTTCGAAAGATGTCTAAGGTATGGAATATCCTTGAATCCCAAGAAGAGTGTCTTTGCAGTCACGGAGGGGAAACTACTGGGTCATATCCTCTCTAAAGAATGGATTGTTATTGATCCTGAAAGAATAGAGACCATCATGAGAATACAACCCTTGCAAATAAAAGGGTAATGCAATATTTCTTCGGAAAGATCAATTTTGTTAGGAAATTTGTCTCAGGTTTCACGAAAATAGTGTGCCCCATGCAACTAATGATGAAGAAAGACGTCGTGTATAAGTGGAGCGATGAAGCGAAGAAAGAGTTTCAGCGAATCAAGGAAGCCATCATGGAAGCTCCTACATTGGTCAGCCCCAATTTCGGTAAAGAATTCTTCTTGTACACTTTTTCTTCTAATGTTTCATATCCCACCATACTCACTCAAAAAAAAGATGAGGGCAACGAGGTCCCTATTTTGTATATGAGCTCTAATCTTCAAGGGGCGGAACTATACTACCCAGATGTGGAGAAACAAGGCTTCGTGGTTTTTAAAGCTGTAAAACACTTCCACCCTTATTTATTAAAGGCCTGGACTAAAGTAATCATTCCCCACCCTGTTGTGAGAGTCCTCTTTGTGTAGAAAGAAATGGGTGAACAGAGAGGAAATTGGATAACCACACTTCAGGAGTTCGACCTTGAGATTAAGCTGGCAAAGATAGTTCGAGGGCAGGGACTGTATAGACTAGCAACATAACCCTTTGTGGAGAAAGTAGGAACGTCCGAAGAACCAAAAGTGTAGAACCTACATAATGCACAAGTGGAATTCAGGGAGGAGTCGCTATGGATTAATGAAGTGCTGATGTGCGAGCGCAAAACGTCGCAAGCCCTTTTGGATCCTAAGTCATGGTATTACAACATCCACTTTTATCTCACACGGGGGTCATGTCCTGAACACATGGATGCATTACAATCGAGATTGCTGAGATTAAAATCTAATCAGTATCATTTTTCCAATAACACATTATACAGAAAAAATTATGATGGAATCTGGCTTAGGTGTTTGGAAAAGGATAATGCCTACCATGTCTTCAAAGAAATGCACGAGGACCCAGTAGGTGGTCCCTATGGCAGAGAGACCACTGCTCACAAAATATTAAGAGCCATATATTATTGGCCAACAGTATTTAGAGACTCACATGCCTACGCTCAGAAATTCAAAGCATGTCAAGATGCCACAGGATGAGAAAGAAAGCCAGTTGTTCTCCTCAGGCTTGCTATGATTTATTTCCCGTTCCAGCAATGCGGCCTAGATGTCATAGGTGAGATAACTCCAAACTCTTCGTAGTAGCATAATTATATCCTCACAGCGACCGACTACTTCACCATATGGACCAAAGCCATCCCGCTTTGAAAGGTAAACAAATATGAGGTAATATCATTTTTTGAGAAATTCATTATCAACAGGTGTGGCATCCCTGATGCTCTCATATTTGGTAATGCTTCTTACTTTTCGTCACTGAAATTGACTGAATTTTTTATTGATAAATCAATTCACCTAAGGTATGCATCAAACTACTACCCCCAGGGAAATGGAATTGCAAATTCCTCGAACAAAAATCTCACCCGCATAATCTGCAAATCTGTTACCGACAACCAGAGGAATTGGAACAATGCTCTAACAAACGCCCTTCGGGATGATAGGGTCACCCAAAAGGTGGCCTTAGGAAACTCTGCATACTTCCTCGTCTATGGACAGGAAGACATCTTGCCTCAAAATGTTACCCTACCCTCTTCAAATCTCTCCCAGGCTTCAAGAGGAACCCCCTTAGCCTTACTTCAAGAAAGGATCAACCAACTGGTGAGGTTAGAGGAATTGAGATATAAAGCCAGAAATAAATTCAGAAATCACCAAATGATTTTGAAGAGGTGGCTTGATCACCATCTAGCAAGAGATAAAGATTACCAAGTAGGAGAGCTAGTCCTGAAATGGGACAAGTTGAATGAGACAAAAGGTAAAAACATGAAATTCCAACACTTATGGATGAGCCCATTCCAAGTTGCTGAAAAAATTGGTCAAGGAACTTACAAGTTGAAAACTTTATAAAGAGAAATTGAAAAATCCCTATTAATGGCCAACATTTAAAGAGATACTTACAGTAGCCACAACATGGTGGTTACCTCCTGAATATTGTAGAATTCATTTTATTTTTGTTGTTAGTTTATTTTCCTGTTGTTTTGAATTGTAGCCCTTTTCTGCCAACTGATTTTGGCCCTCCAATCTCATTTTTATCTTTTCAGGTTGCCCTCATTCACCACCTTTAGCTTTCACCTCCTTCATTAACCTGCTAATGAGTTTGTTGATCCTAAATCCATCATTACCTTGCAAATGAAACAAACTTTCAATCAGCCTATGAGAGCTTGGAAACCAGCTGTGGAATTCAAACTGAAGCTGCTCACTAGCATCTATTGGGAACTAGGTAATATTTGTTGATAACTTGGATACCTAGAGCATGTAGGGGTATCTTTATAAAACAAAAAATGTGTAACTACAGCTAGACTAGCATGGAGGAACGCTGCATTTACAATCCCACTCAAAACTAGCCTATACTTGCTTATAAGGTTTGTAGTCATTCTCCATTGGTCCCATCCACCACACCAAGTTTTCCAATACTTGTCATCTACAAGTAAACCTCCTTTCATGGGCTAAACTCATTATCATATACCTGTGGCAAATCCAATTGTACTCTAGTCCTTTTGCCTGAAACTGGAAGGACTTATTTAAAATAAAATGAAATGTCAAGTCCTTGTGCCTAACTGGAAGGAAAATTTGTTTGGGAAGCCGGTTAGAGTAGGGAATGTTGTTGGGCTCAGAGCACCGGTTGACATAGCAAGCCCAACCTCGCTTAAGCAGTTTAAAAATATGGCAAGATCCATGACTGCACCCCATTCAATCATATGAAAATATAGCACTGAAATTCTTATATAAAGTGTATATAAACATATCTACATCAATATTGATGAGCAATAAAGAGCTAAGGTATACACCTAAATAGGTATTGATAGACCAGGGATGGCCCCAAAAGGACTTTTGAAAGTGGGAAACAAGTAAAAGAAGTTCAATAAATCCCATAACGCTGCCATTGGGGAATGTCTGTCAAAACCCTATCAGTAAGTAGAAGCTATTTGTCTTTATCCCACCTGAAGCAATTAATGTTGAAGTGGAACCCGTGCCTGTCCATCTGTACAGTTTTCATTGCAAGTTTATCTTAACACGCTGTTGTTCTATTGTTCCAAGGTTTGTTTGGAAATAGAGATAGCTGGTTCACCCAGCGGTTCGCCATTTGTTGTGGCTACAACCACCACACTATTAAAACTTTCCTTGGTAGAAATTTTGAATGGGTCCCCTAAAAACGTTGATCTTTCACCTCTCCAAATGATATATTTTATCCTAAAGACTTCAACTCATTGCCAAGTGAAATCTTCAATGCCTAATGGTTAAGCTGCCCTCTTCAAATACCCACCATATGGTTCATCTCTAACCCTTTCTAGCCACTCATTCATACCCTCCATAGAGATTTTTTCGACCCTCGAAAGCCTTCTATCACACCTTATTTCCATTAGAACTCTATATAATGGGAATGTTTCACCAGCATACATAAATCACCCCTTTTCCACCTACCGCAATCAATTCAACACATAACATAAGGCCTCGGACCCGACGACATTATTAACCTCATAATATATAATTCGGGTCTGGAGCCCCATCGCATATTGCAATCGGTGAGATCCCAAGGCTATATACATATGAGGTGCAAATGTTTCTAGACCTGACAGCTTTATTAACTAGAATATATGTGTTATCGGGTCTAGAGCCTCATCGCATATCGCTATTGGCGGGGTTTGGGGCTTATATATATAAAGGGCACCACTATACTTCAGAACTGACGGCATTATCAACCATATTACATATATATGTCGGGTCTAGAGCCATATCGCATATCAGTATCGACTAGGACCAACACTTATATATATAGTGTGCCACTGTTAACTAGACTCGATGGCTATATTAAACACAATATATATGTTTCGGGTTTGGAACCCCATCGCTTATTGCTATCAGCAGGGTCCGGGGTCTATATATAAGGCACATTGCTATCACCCGAACCTACAGATGATTATAGATCTGAGCATATAATATTTCAAGTCTGGCCTTATGGCTGGACGTGGGTTTTCCCACATATTCCTATGTTTTTGGAAAATTATTGAGGTCAGGGCTTTTCAAAGGGAAGACATACATTACGGACCCACCAAGGCTATTAAGGGTGATCTATATATATTTCAAGTCCGCCTTCCCTGATCACTTGTCGTAATCGACGAAGCCCGGGGGTTATGTAGTTAGCGAAGGGGTGATGATCGGGCCTGGTGATAATAACAGTTTCCCGTATATACTATTTCAAGTCCGGATTTCGGATCTAGTTGTGTTATGCAAGGATTTTCAATGTTAATCGGATTCATAACTGTGGGACTTAATTAATGCATAGATTAAAAAACTAGGGGTCGATTCTCCCGTGTTTGTTTCTTTTGATGTTATAAATGCTTAATGAAGGCAAGATTTGTGTTTTTAAGCATTTTTATCACATCTGTATAAGCATGAATGATGTTGGTTATCTCTGTAGATGAGCACCGAGAGAAGGCAAGCGAGGTCGAAGAGTGGATGCATAAACTTCAAGTATGATTCTAGATAAAACATGCATGAGTGAATATGAAGAGTTATCTATGTGGACACATTTTATTTAAATATTTGGCTTCAGGCATTGGCAGTCATGTTTCCAGGTGTTGCCTGTGTTTTCCAAAGGTGAAATTTCCCATGGTTTCATCATGAAGAGATGACACACAGTCATCCTCTTCTAATCGACATCTATTCATTTCCCCAGGATATGAAGCATTCCAGTGATAGGAAACGCCTTCTACGTGTTAGAAATGACACCGATGGCTCTACCTCTATATATTTTGATCTGTGTATTGAAAAGAACAGGGGAAGATGAAGGGTCAGGGCCTGATGGCATAAATATTACCTCCAGATAGGATAGAAGGGCTTTTTGTTTGGAGATAACATCTTTGATTTATTATGAATAAAGGAGACTATTTGGTTCAACGAGGAGCCTTTTGCTTCAGATTTAAGATCCTTTGCTTTTTGTGTTTTGAGACAGGGCGTTGTTGCTGGCATAAATACAAATGTGTTTTGTTTTTGTGAATATTGACAATGATACAACTTATAATTAGTCTTGTTTATTTGAATTTAATTCTTCTTCACAGTTAATTCATGAGCAATCCCTGATTTGAAACTATGTTAAACATCAGTTTCAAGTGTTGTTTGTATGGAAAGGATTGTGTATTCCTGTATAAGTAATTATATCAATTAGGATTTAATACAAATTTTTTCTTATGTGAACCAATAATTGATTCATTCGAACTGGAAATATATATATATGATGTTTAACATCTCTTTTGTTATGCTCTTGTAGGATAGATTAGGATAATTAGGACTAAATTAGAGTAGGCAACAATAGTGTAGATAGGATTTGATGCATATAGGTTAATTTCTTCTTTTGTTGATTTAATTGGAGCCTTCCTCTGGGAAGCAACCTCTCAACACCTATAACAGTTCACGGGGTCCTTTAAAACCCGTTGGAACTAGACACTCCAAATGAAAGAAAATCTGATAGGGTCTGTGATCGAGTTAGTTCCCCTTCTTGGTATAGCGAAAAATCCCCATGTCAACACCTTCCCATGGAGACTCGAGACAATATGGTCTTGAACTCCCTCAAGGATGATTTGTCTCGCCTTCACCACACACTTCTTCCACTCAACCAACTCTTGTGCATTAGTTGAAGCTGGCTTTGGGATTTCTTGATCAATGAATTCTTTCAAGCCATTATCTTCTAATATAGCCCCCATTCTATCTTTCCATGCTATATAATTCGAGATACCTTCCAAGGCATACTCGAGTCTCAAGACATAGAATGCCATTGGCCAACCTTGAAGTATGATATGAATTCAATTTTCATCTGCAACCCCGAACTTCAAACTTTGAATCCTCTTCTTAGTATACTATTCATAGCTTTGATACCATGTAGAGATTTCTACAAATCTAGCTCTGATACCATGTAGATAATTTCTACAAATCCAGCTCTGGTACCATGTAGAAAATTTGTGTAGGATAACTCGATAATGCAATATAAATTAAAGCAGAATATGATAACCTAGTTCTACTATCAATTTTGTGGAAGATTAAATATCGAGCTGAATAATATAACCGGAAGAAGAAGAATCAATTGCACAATACACATGAAAATATTTTGGGGAAAACCTCAGCTAAAAAGCCCACTCTATTGTATTGTCATACATAGTGGAAATACATAGGAATTATACAAATCCTAAGCTCTCATAGCTAGCCATCTCTTAGTACAATCCTCACAGATGCTCACAGGAAATATTGACTTCTCACAAGGATTCCTCTTTTCCCTCCAAGATCCCATTTCCTTGTGTTGTTCCTCAAGGATGATTCTCCTGTTCACCAAGTGGAACACTCCTCTCACACACTCAAAAACTATGCATCCTCAAGGAATGATACCTTGAATACATGCATGAGTTTTCTTTATAAGAAAACACATGCAACTAATAGTACACTTCCCTTGACTTCAATCTCAACTGGCATGAGTTTTTTATGAGGGAATATTCAATTAACTGGAGTAGCACTAGTTGGATGCATGCATGCATCAATTGACTATTAACTCATTATTAGTTCCTCAAATAGTTTGGAACTAATCTAACTAGACTTAACTCAGTAAACTAAGTTAACTAATTACAACTCAAATATAACTCAATCTTATCTCCTTAATTTAAGGGATAACTCTTGCATGATTTCAGAAAGACTTCTAACTTTAATTTCTCCAACTAATTAATTGAAAATGAATCAATTAATTATTTCCAAGTAGTTGTTAAGACTAAATTTAATTTAATTCACAATTCAATTCATGGACAAATTAAATCAGAAAATTCTTGTTGTCATATTTCAAGATATTAAAGGTGGATTGCTATACATTTGTAAAGTTATTTTGATCATAAACCTAAGCGTTATTGTACCAATTTTTCAAGTCAGCAGACTGGACCAAGTAATAAATAGATTGCATTACAGAATCCATGTGTTGAGCTATTACAATGAAGTATTTTCTTTGTCAATTTGTTATTTTCTTATGTTTTTCACAAACTTAAATGTTATCTAAAGTTGAATGAATTAACTAGAAGGTTATCTCATAATTTGTTTAAGTACACTATGTTTTCAACAGTTAATAATTTACATGTTTTCTTTTAATATCCGGATCTGAGAATCCTTAATTGCTCTCCCATCCTGGTTGAACTCTTTCATTTTCTTCATAATCCGGCCTAATTAACCCTTAATTGATCTTTGGATCTGATTGAAAACCACTCCACCATCTAGTATTGAGATCTGAAATAACTTTGCTATCTTTCCGTGTAGACACTATTTTTAGAACTTGATCCAGTCCTGTTTGTCTGACATTTGACCCCATGGCCCAATGGTAAAAGACAACCCTCCTTTGATCTAAGTAAGTGATCCCACCACCAAATCTAAATCAAAACCCAAGAACAATCATAACTAGTGTAAAATCGAATAACTAGACAAAGTTAAATAAAAAAGACAGAACCCTCTTTGAGAATTAGGAAGGCTAGATCCTAATCTCCAAAGTTGGTTTCTGGTTACCTATAATCATTTCTTTCTCAAACACTCTAGAGAAATATTCAAGTGATAACGCATTAAATAATGTTGATATAATTTTGGATGACCTTCTGATTTGATTGAATGTATAAATGGATTTAGCCTTTCAATAACTCCCTCGACAATCCAATCTTATACAATTCTAACAAATCTCTATAAATTTTTAGCCTCTTAACAAATCCTTATTATATTTCAGTAAAATCAAATGGAAAATATACTTAGAAAAAAAAATCAAAACATGCAAGAGTTAGACAAAACTTCCATAAATTAATAAGCTTTGAATATAATTAGTAATATGTTTATTGTTATTAACCTTGTCTTGACATAATTCTACATGTATTAATATCTTAAAATAATATCAACAAAGATCAAATTATAACCTAAGTATCACCAACATAAATCCATCTTGAATTCTATGAGTGTATATCCATTTTAAATTATAAAAGGGATAAAATTGTCTACTTAATTAACTTACAATAAAAAGTGATGAAAAATTACTTGTATTTATGAGATACTAAAAAAGTTGTTTTACAATCAATTCAGAATGAAAAAAATATTACTCTATTTAGAGTGACTTGCACCACCAAAAGTATAATTCTTGTATTTATTAGCACCTACATGTTTTACGTTTCATTTATGATATTTCTCATCATATGTAATATTTAAGAGAGTTGTCTACTTAGGAGGTTCTGAGTTAATTGGCTAGTTTTAGTGTCTAGTCTAGACATTCACTCAACTAATTAGATTTCCTGGCTAAGATAGTGAATATATCTTAATGTGTAACTTGTTGCATAGTTATATGATATTGTGGTTATAACGAAATATGAAGAATAGATTTTTGCATGTGAAATATTTCTAATTTTCTATCTGGGTAAGTGTGACTATAAATCCATTGTTGGAGGTCTCATGACTATGAGAGAGATGTGAGGGTAGTCTAATATAGGAATAGATTAGTGTAGATGTGTGAAGACTAGATTATGTACTTGTTTTCTAAGTGATTTATGGGATTCTCAATGTAGTTTTGATTTGTAAGAGTATTGTATTACTCACAAAGTTTTGAAAGAACAATGGAGGAGGCCTTGTGTGGGTTAAAGATAACTATGACAAGTCAACATATACAAATCCCTATATGAGCCTACAACTCATTATAGCTAACTCGTTTGGAAAGGAAGTGTTGGAAAGGATCAACTCTAAAACCCCCTTTTAAGTGAAACATAGGGAGTAAATATAAAGAAGAAATTGGGTCCCAACAATCACACTTAATAAGGTAACCCAGTACAAACTCTCATAATTAAAAAAAAGGAGAATATTGTAGGAAACAACTTTTATCTAAAAGAGAAAAAGATGAAAATTCTTAGATAAGCATGGAGCTAAAATTGTAGATCCCAAAACGATATACTAAATGGAAAGAATAGAGGCCCACTCCAATCAAGAAGACAAAAATATGAAGGACCAAAATTGTGAAGATGACAGCCATGAAACCTTAATGAGGTTGGTTGATATCTGAAGTATAAATGTTTCATAGCCACAAGGTTGAAAACAATGACAACTTCCTTATAAATGCTTCAAACAAACTAGGCGTTGCTAAAGAACCAAGACAAAGGCTTCAAACAAAAGCGACACCATCAACCAACAAATAAACAATGAGGAAAACTAAGCTCAAACAAAGTACAACAAAACTTAAGAATATGTATGAACACTATCAACATCACACTAGTAAAAAAAAAGAAATGGAAAGAATCAACAACAACAATATATGTCATCATCTAACTCCCCCTTGAAATATAACTAAGGAATTTGTGTTATTCAACAACTATTAAGAGGAAATTTGTATGACTACACAACCAATGAGACAAAACAATATGAATTCAAAAAACATCTATTCAAAGGATGCCATGATCATCCATCAATCCAAACACAATTGATCCCAATGGTTCGAACTAGTCCATAGTTCATCTTGTCACGTCTCTTCTATAATGATCTAAATGTAGGGATACTATATGACCAAGAATATTAAAGCTTGTGTGATTTGCTTTAATGAGGATGTTGATATGACTCATTTTTCATTCTATAGACTCAAAAATGGGTTCAGAAACACTATCATCTCTAATGACATTAGCAGCCATGTCATCAATCTATTTATCATAATTATTAGGATCATGTTCTTCTAGCACTTCAATCTGAATTCCTCTAACAACAAATGACACATCTCTAGTTTTAACAGAGACGAATGTAGGTAATGAAGTAGTAGCAAGATCATATCTAATACCTGCACCTAATGTTTTCACTATAGGATTAATAGGAAATGAAATTCCTTATCCATTCTTCCTGAGTCCTCTTCTAGGATGTCCCATTTTGTTTAACAATCGGGACCAAGTACCAGTGGTGTATTTTTCATAGCTAGGTGAAACAAAAGCAACATTATTAATGTATGTAGGTGAGTGATAGCTCAACAATTTTATTCTCCTTCTAAGAATTTTGAAGGTGACTTACTTCCAATTCAATGTGTTCTTTTCACTCTTACAAGTTTTGAATGGCCTTATCCTTCTCAATCAACTATTGTGACAAGGAATTAGAATCTCGTTTCAAAGTTTGATACTGATCCAATAATATATTGTTCTATGATTGAAGAGGGCTTTATTCTTCACGAAGCAATTCCATTAATGATTTTATATAGTAAACCTCCATAAGTTGCTAATTATTTTTATTTTCCAACTTGCAAATTTTCTTTTTCAAAATTTCCAAATCATCAATAAGGTCAATCTTTCCCTGAAACTGTTATGCAAGATTCTAAAAATACTTGCCCATGGTTGACTCTAGATTGTCAAACTTCCTGGTTTTCTTAGCCATTGTATTTTGGAATAAATTATTGAGTGTTTCATTTGCTCCTTTCAATAGAGATAAAATTTAATGCAACTGAAGGACCTTGATACAAAGCTGATCATTTTTCTTCTTGTCACAAATTTCCTGCAATTTTTTACCCATCTTGATAACACCAAGTTGGAAATGTATTTCCACTAGCCATAGAAACAAAACTACTACAAAACAATACTAATGATGACAGCAAAAAAAAATTTACATTTCCAATTGCCATACAAATTAGACCAACCGTCCTAAGTTTACATGATTATCCAACAGGAAACTATAATAACTAATTAACATAAAGACACCAAATACTTAAAATATCAACTAAATGAGTGTATGTTCATTCTCCAATGAATAGCTTTTTAAAATTTGGACAAATAAAAATACTTGCCCCAAAATATTATAAAAATATTGAACGAAGAAGAGTAGTAAAGGAATGAAAGCCAAGAGAAAAAAGAAGGTTATTGATTGTGCATCTTGGTGGTGATTTGCATGCATCCCATGTTGATGAGAGCAGCAAAATTGAAATTGAAATTTCAATGACATGGTCCTATATGTAATGTTTTTTTATGCATATAAAAATAACACATATTCCTTCAATAATGTAACACCCAACACTTGGAAACAGCTACTCCACTTCACTTATAATGAATCAACAAAAATTTCGGTCACTATGTATGTCCAATGTATGTCCAAGGTAGAGCTTTATTCTCGCCAGACTATTATCTGATATTGTTTCTTGGGAAAATAGATTATGATAAATAAGATAGATTAATATTGAGAACCATTAATCCATGGACCAACCCACTTCATTTTTGGTTTCAAATTTTGTACAATGATCGTAAAAAAAATTCCAAGGTTATACCTCAATTATGTTACATGAAATTGTTTTACAAAAGTGTTTTTTTTAACTAGTGCAAAGAATTTCAATTAATCAGAAAGAGTATGCATGGACTTCATAAAAACCATATGTTACAATGATACCCACCTGAAGGAGGGGGTTTCCATAGTATTACATCAAACATGAACATAGTAGCAATCAGCACCAACTAAGGTGTCAAAACAAAGAGATTAAAACCAGACTATAAGGAGATATCTGATCAATGCCTCCAAGCTCCCATTTCCTTGTGTTGTTCCTCAGGGATGATTCTCCTGTTCACCAAGTGGAACACTCCTCTCACACACTTAAAAACTATGCATCCTCAAGGAATGATACCTTGACTACATACATGAGTTTTCTTTATAAGAAAACACATGCAACTAATAGTACACTTTCCTTGACGTCAATCTCAACTGGCATGAGTTTTTTATGAGGGAATATTCAATTAACTGGAGTAGCACTAGTTGGATGCATGCATGCATCAATTGACTATTAACTCATTATTAGTTCCTCAAATAGTTTGGAACTAATTTAACTAGACTTAACTCAGTAAACTAAGTTAACTAATTACAACTCAAATATAACTCAATCTTATATCCTTAATTTAAGGGATAACTCTTGCATGATTTCAGAAAGACTTCTAACTTGACTTTCTCCAACTAATTAATTGAAAATGAATCAATTAATTATTTCCAAGTAGTTGTTAAGACTAAATTCAATTTAATTCACAATTTAATTCATGGACAAATTAAATCAGAATATTCTTGTTGTCATATTTCAAGATATTAAAGGTGGATTGCTATACATTTGTAAAGTTATTTTGATCATAAACCTAAGGGTTATTGTACCAATTTTTCAAGTCAGCAAACTGGGCCAAGTAATAAATAGATTGCATTACAGTATTCATGTGTTGAGCTATTACAATGAAGTATTTTCTTTGTCAATTTTTATTTTCTTATGTTTTTCACAAACTTAAATGTTATCTAAAGTTCAATGAATTAACTAGAAGTTTATCTCATAATTTGTTTAAGTACACTATGTTTTCAGCAGTTAATCATTTACATGTTTTCTTTTAATATCCGGATCTGAGAATCCTTAATTGCTCTCCCATCCTGGTTGAACTCTTTCATTTTCTTCATAATCCGGCCTAAGTAACCCTTAATTGATCTTTGGATCTGATTGAAAACCACTCCACCATCTAGCATTGAGATCTGAAATAACTCTGTTATCTTGCCCTGTAGACACTATTTTTAGAACTTGATCCAGTCCTGTTTGTCTGACATTTGACCCCATGCCCCAATGGTAAAAGACAACCCTCTTTTCATTTAAGTAAGTAATCCCACCACCAAATCTAAATCAAAACCCAAGAACAATCATAACTAGCGTAAAATCAAATAACTAGACAAAGTTAAATAAAAAAGACAGAACCCTCTTTGAGAATTAAGAAGGCTAGATCCTAATCTCCAAAGTTGGTTTGTGGTTACCTCTAATCATTTCTTTCTCAAACACTCTAGAGAAATATTGGAGTGATAACACATTAAATAATGTTGATAGAATTTTGGATGACCTTCTGATTTGATTGAATGTATAAATGGATTTAGCCTTTCAATAACTCCCTCGGCAATCCAATCTTATAAAATTCTAACAAATCTTTATAAAGTTTTAGCCTCTTAACAAATCCTTATTATATTTCAGTAAAATCAACTGGAAAATATACTTAGAAAAAAAAAAATCAAAACATGCAAGAGTTAGACAACACTTCCATAAATTAATAAGCTTTGAATATAATTAGTAATATGTTTATTGTTATTAACCTTGTCTTGACATAATTGTACATGTATTAATCTCTTAAAATAATATCAACAAAGATCAAATTATAACCTAAGTATCACCAACATAAATCCATCTTGAATTCTATGAGTGTAAATCCATTTTAAATTATAAAAGGGATAAAATTGTCTACTTAATTAACTTACAATAAAAAGTGATGAAAAATTACTTGTATTTATGAGATACTAAAAAAGTTGTTTTATAATCAATTCAGAATGAAAAAAATATTACTCTATTTAGAGTGACTTGCACCACTAAAAGTATAATTCTTGTATTTATTAGCACCTACATGTTTTACGTTTAATTTATGATATTTCTCATCATATGTAATCTTTAAGAGAGTTGTCTACTTAGGAGGTTGTGAGTTAATTGGCTAGTTTTAGTGTCTAGTCTAGACATTCACTCAACTAATTAGATTGCCTGGCTAAGATAGTGAATATATCTTAATGTGTAACTTGTTGCATAGTTATATGATATTATGGTTATAACGAAATATGAAGAATAGATTTTTGCATGTGCAATATTTCTAATTTTCTATCTGGGTAAGTGTGGTTATAAATCCATTGTTGGAGGTCTCGTGACTATGAGAGAGATGTGAGAGTAGTCTAATATAGGAATAGATTAGTGTAGATGTGTGAAGACTAGATTATGTACTTGTTTTCTAAGTGATTTATGGGATTCTCAGTGTAGTTTTGATTTGTAAGAGTATTGTATTACTCACAAAGTTTTGAAAGAACAATGGAGGAGGCTTTGTGTGGGTTAAAGATAACTATGACAAGTCAACATATACAAATCCCTATGTGAACCTACAACTCATTATAGCTAGCTCATTTGGAAAGGAAGTGTTGGAAAGGATCAACTCTAAAACCCCCTTTTAAGTGAATCATAGGGAGTAAATATAAAGAAGAAATTGGGTCCCAAAAATGACACTTAATAAGGTAACCCAGTACAAACTCTCATAATTAAAAAAAAGGAGAATATTGTAGGAAGCAACTTTTCTCTAAAAGAAAAAAAGATGAAAATTCTTAGATACGCATGGAGCTAAAATTGTAGATCCCAAAACGATCCACTAAATGGAAAGACTAGAGGCCCACTCCAATCAAGAAGACAAGAAGATGAAGGACCAAAATTGTGAAGATGAAAGCCATGAAACCTCAATGAGGTTGGTTGATATCTGAACCATAAATGTTTCATAGGCACAAGGTTGAAAACAATGACAACTTCCTTATAAATGCTTCAAACAAACTAGGCGTTGGTAAAGAACCAAGACAAAGGCTTCAAACAAAAGCAACACCATCAACCAACAAATAAACAATGAGGAAAGCTAAGCTCAAACAAAGTACAACAAAACTTAAGAATATGTATGAACACTATCAGCATCACACTAGTAAAAAACAAGAAATGGAAAGAATCAACAACAACAATATATGTCATCATCTAACTCCCCCTTGAAATATAACTAAGGAATTTGTGTTATTCAACAACTATTAAGAGGAAATTTGTATGACTACACAACCAATGAGACAAAATGATATGAATTCAAAAAACATCTATTCAAAGGATGCCATGATCATCCATCAATCCAAACACAATCAATCCCAATGGTTCGAACTAGTCCACAATTCATCCTGTCACGTCTCTTCTATAATGATCTAAATGTAGCGTTACTATATGACCAAGAATATTAAAGCTTGTGTGATTTTCTTTAATGAGGATGTTGATATGACTCGTTTTTCATTCTATAGAATCAAAAATGGGTTAAAAAACACTATCATCTATAATGACATTAGCAGCCATGTCATCAATCTATTTATCATAATTATTAGGATCACGTTCTTCTAGCACTTCAATCTGAATTCCTCTGACAACAAACGACACATATCTAGTTTCAACAGAGATGAATGTAGGTAATGAGGTAGTAGCAAGATCATATCTAATACCTGCACCTAATGTTTTCACTATAGGCTTAATAGGAAAGGAAATTCCTTATCCATTCTTCCTGAGTCCTCTTCTAGGATGTCCCATTTTGTTTAACAATCGGGACCAAGTACCAGTGGTGTGTTTTTCATAGCTAGGTGAAACAAAAGCAACATTATTAATGTATGTAGGTGAGTGATAGCTCAACAGTAGTATTCTCCTTCTAAGAATTTTGACGGTGACTTACTTCCAATTCAATGTGTTTTTTTCACTCTTACAAGTTTTGAATGGCCTTATCCTTCTCAATCAACTATTGTGACAAGGAATTAGAATCTCGTTTCAAAGTTTGATATTGATCCAATAATATATTGTTCTATGATCGAAGAGGGCTTTATTCTTCATGAAGAAATTCCATTGATGATTTTATATAGTAAACCTCCATAAGTTGCTAATTATTTTTATTTTCCAACATGCAAATTTTCTTTTTCAAAATTTCCAAATCATCAATAAGGCCAATCTTTCCCTGAAACTGTTATGCAAGATTCTAAAAATACTTGCCCATGGTTGACTCTAGATTGTCAAACTTCCTAATTTTCTTAGCCATTGTATTTTGGAATAAATTCTTGAGTGTTTCATTTTCTCCTTTCAATAGAGATAAAATTTAATGCAACTGAAGGACCTTGATACAAAGTTGATCATTTTTCTTCTTGTCACAAATTTCCTGCAATTTTTTACCCATCTTGATAACACCAAGTTGGAAATGTATTTCCACTAGCCATAGAAACAAAACTACTACAAAACAATACTAATGATGACAGCAACAAAAAATTTACATTTCCAATCACCATACAAATTAGACCAATCCTCCTAAGTTTACATGATTATCCGACAGGAAACTATAATAACTAATTAACATAAAGACACCAAATACTTAAAATATCAACTAAATGAGTGTATGTTCATTCTCCAATGAATAGATTTTTAAAATTTTGACAAAGAAAAATACTTGTCCCAAAATATTATAAAATATTGAATGAAGAAGAGTAGTAAAGGAATGAAAGCCAAGAGAAAAAAGAAGGTTATTGATTGTGCATCTTGGTGGTGATTTTCTTGCATCCCATGTTGATGAGAGTAGCAAAATTGAAATTGAAATTTCAATGACATGGTCCTATATGTAATGTTTTTTTATGCATATAAAAATAACACATATTCCTTCAATAATGTAACACTTGGAAACAACTATTCCACTTCACTTATAACGAATCAACAAAAATTTCGGTCACTATGTATGTCCAATGTATGTCTAGGGTAGAGCTTTATTCTCGCCAGACTATTATCTGATATTGTTTCATGGGAAAATAGATTATGATAAATAAGCTAGATTAATATTGAGAACCATTAATCCATGGACCAACAGACTTCATTTTGGTTCCAAATTTTGGACAATGATCGTAAAAAAAAATTCCAAGGTTATATCTCAATCATGTTACATGAAATTGTTTTACAAAAGTGTTTTTTTTTAACTAGTGCAAAGAATTTCAATTAATCAGAAAGAGTATGCATGGACTTCATAAAAACCATATGTTACAATGATACCCACCTGAAGGAGGGGGTTTCCATAGTATTACATCAAACATGAACATAGTAGCAATCAGCACCAACTAAGGTGTCAAAACAAAGAGATTAAAACCAAACTATAAGGAGATATCTGATCAATTCCTTCCATAACCACGAGGTAGACGATTTCCACACTTGCCATATTCAAGAATCAAATTAGTAGATTTGCACAAGAAAAATAATTTCCAACACCACCCGTCCACCATGCCAAAAATCAATGAAGACCAGCATGCAAGCTTCTTCGATCCGGCAAAACAAGAGTCATTTCTTGTCACAATACACCATGAGCCAATGAACCAAAGTGAGAACCTAAAGTAGTCCAAAATTAATAACCATGAGCTGAAGAGGTTTGAAGTAAACTATGTACCATGCCCAGTGTTAGTGTCGGTATCTTCATCCCCCCGTCAGAGATCAAATCCTCTTGTTGCATTGCATATTAGATGTCCCGCCAAGTCAGTTTCATTCCATTAGGAACATGGATCATCTAACGATAGTGGTTTCTCCTACTTTTCCCTCATGTCATTTACCTATTGGCTCATGTTTATTCATCAAACATTCAATCACCTTTTTTGTCTTTAGGATTGCAACAGTCTTTTTAGGGTTTCATTGTCATTAGGTTTAGGGTTTCATTAGGGTTTCATCAAAAAAATGTTTTAAAATGTCCAATAACACCCAGCAAGCACATGAGGAGGTTCCAGCATCAATAAATTTCATTATCAAGTGCTCAGAGATGTGTCTTTCCTCAAAACTTTGTTTTGAGGAAAAACAATGTATTTTTGCTTTTATTGTATAAAATTATGTAATTTTATTTCCTCCATATGTAAATCATTTCATCTGTAACCCTGGTCACTTTCCTTAGCCCCAATAGCTCCAACCACCTACAAAACAATCAAAACACAAGTCATTCAGTCCATCACAAGTTATAATAACGTGAAAAAGCTCAAAACAAAATTCAAATAAAGTCATTTTCAAAACATTATAAAATTGGGTTTTGCAAACCAAAAGTTTAAAGGCTCCTTTTATATAAGTCTTCTCTTCAATTGAAAGGTTCAATGGCATTTCAAAAACAAACTTGAGCAAATCAAAGTTGTGTTGATGAGCCAGTAAGAGAAACTGTGAGAAATCGACCAAAAACAGGGGCGTGACGCATTGGGTAACTGGCGTGGCGCACATAGCAGGCGCAGCGCACTGGGCTATGACCTCCAGTTCAAAATTGGTGGTTGATGTATGGTGATTGTTTAAAAGAAATCAAACCCTATCTCTTCAAAATTTTCAAAGGAAATTGTTGCCTAGGGTTAGTATTGACTGTTTTGGCTACCAAGTCCACTTTCCACTCCCTTACTCCATTTTTCCTTTGATTTCTTTATTCCCTAAATTCACACACCCCTAACTTCACTAATCCCATATCCCAAATCCCATTTCCCAAAATCCCACATGCAAATTCCCAAACCCTAGTCCTATACTAAAAACTCCCAAACTACTCCCTAATTCCCTCTTCCCTTAACTAAACCCTACCCCAATAGTCCCTAAATCCCTCACTGTTTTCTCCCTTCACACTCCCTCATATCACTGTTTCCCTTGGTGGCAAAAGTCAAATCACATCACAAAATCACCTATTTTTCATCAAGGCAGCTCCAAGACAATTTATCCACTAGCAGAGATGGAATCTGATACTTCATATGATTATGAAGAGGAGACACACAGTGACTCACCTACAGAGGTACATGCACCCAGGAGGCCTCATGGAGGTGGAAAACATATTAGAGAAGAACCAACCTCTCTTGCTGAATTACAAGCCTACCCTCTTGCCATCTCTTGTTTCCAACACCAGTCCTGCTATGAATTTTGTGATAAGGTTGCTAACATTCAGTTTCATCATGAGTTGGCTCGTTTGTTTGTGCTGCATTTACATGATGGTCAAGCCACTCTAGCTAGTGTCACTTTCACATTAACACCGGAATCTATTCACTAGCAGTCGGTATTCCTAACATTGGAGAGAAATGGAACAAAAGGCAACAAATTGACTGGTAGCATTATGAACCATACATCAATCCCGGAGTTTTTAGATAGCTCAAGAGAGTTTTCCATTTTCGGTACCTCATAGATTCATATGCTCCTTTAATGAAATTGATTATGAAGTATTTCAGCTGTGAGAGCCGGTTCTCCCGTTTGTATGCTTATCATATCCGGCTGCTAATGCATTTTACCAAGGTAAGGATGATGAACATCCCTTACTTCATGTGCCGAAATATTGAGAAGATGACCACTCTAGTGCAACACAAGACTCCTTAGCAGCAGTTCAATAGTATATATCATTTTTCTCTCATAAAAATTGCGGTCATCCATCAGCTTGGCTTACAAGGCATCACTTGGGAGGACTTCATCTCTCATGAGTTTTTCAGAGCTCCTCAGGGACCTTCAAAGGCTTTGCATGAGACAGGTGGACCTTCTTACCAGCATGAGGGTCATGAGACACAGACCGCTAGTATGCCAGTGTTCATCACTTATTAGAAAGGCACTAGACGGTTGTTCACAGAAGCCAAGCGAGTATTATCTCCATCCGAGATGTAAGGGATCTCACTTCCATCATCAAAACCACAGGTTCAAGACAAAGGCAAGAGGCCATTACAAGATGAGGGGCCTTCAGGTGAGTGAGAGACTGATTTCATCCTCATTGAGGATGATGATACAGATATGGGCCCGCAAAGCACAAATCTCAAAGAAATCATCCAAGAGCAGTAGGCAGACATCAAAGCCCTGTCCCTCAACTTGGAGAGGGCTAAGTGGATTATAAATTACTTGGAGCAATGGAATAAGTAGCTTGAAGATCAGCAAGTAATTATGGAGTTGCAAAACATTTGGGAGAATCACCAAACAGCCCAAAGGAGGAGGGTGGAGTTCACTTCACTTGAGCAAGAGATCAATGCTGATCAGGAGTCTTGGCTTGAGAGAGTCAATAACCACTTAGAGTGATTGTTGGAGAAGGCCAACAAGGAGAAAAACTTGTTGAGAGACATGGCTTTTCATTATATGGCAAGGAATAAAGTTTGTAAGGCGAGAATCAAGAGCTTAAAGGCAAAATTGAAGAAGGCATCAAAGAGGCGAAAGGAGCATGATCGAGTTCAGATATTGGCTGAGGCTTCCTTGGCCCAAAAACATGCTTGATGGAGAAGACGCAGCCCAGATTTCAAAAAAATTGGGGCATTTTTTGTAATTTTGAAATTTTTGGCACAAAAAACAGGTTTTTCTACCCTATGCGTCGCACCACGTGGTGCTCGCTTTTGCTAGGAGCCTCCAAAGCACAAAAACTCAACATTTTTGGATTTGGCATGGAAACATTTTCTTTCCTACCCATCGCCAAGAAATTTGGACATGTTTTGAGCCCTCAAAAAGGTCAAAAACACTAAAAAAATGACCTTACTGCCCCTATTTTGACACACAGGAAGCAGTCTTGGGAGATTTGATTTTTGATAGGGCAAACGGATGCCAAATTGAAAAATTCCACTTGGGTTGGAAAATAGATAGGAAGAAATTTCCAACAAGCACACTTGGAGCTGATTTGGACACTAGGAAGGCCTCAAAAAGTGGGTCCAAACAGGCGCTATGCATAGAGAATCACACGTGGCGCATAGAGGAAATTTTGGTAGTTTGACCAAGTATTGCTCTGTTTTTCACCCAACTTTGGCCAGTTTGACTTTTTCACTTTCTTAATGTAAAATTTGTGATGCAATTTCATGTAACTTGATGGATCATGATGTAAATATGTCAAAATTTCACTTTTGTAGGTAGATTCATCAGTTAAAAAGTTGTTTGAAACTGAATGAATGAGTTCCCTTGTTTCTAGAGGCATGTTGTTCCATTGCCTGATTTGTAGTTCTCAGTTTAGAATTAGTTGGAACAGCTCCTAAACATGTGAGATTGACCCCTGGAGGCTAGGATGACCTATGGTTTGTCTATATTATGTATTTTTTTCAGTAATTAGCATGGTTGGACTCTTGAGAAAGTAAGGAGCTTCATTGTACACTCATATCAGTATTTTGGCTAAGGAATTGAGACCAGGGTTTGCAGCACTCTTTTGGATCCCTGTGGCATTTTGTTTTGGTACAGTGCTTTCTTATGTATATGTGAATTTTCTTATGTATTATGCATGTCATTTTCCCTCTTATTTCTTCTCAACTAAATCAAACAAGAGTGTAAGTAGAATACATTGAAATTGTAGTGCTCTACTTGAAGTTTGCTTTAGTTTCTTGATGTTTTCAATTGTTTAGAGAGGATCCATGGCTTCTCTTTCCCTCTTCAACTCCTCCTCTATCTAACCCATCCATCTCATTTGATTTAGAGTGCCAAATACAGTTTCCTACCTTGCCCCATTGAGACCTCTGCAAGACTGAGCCTCATTCCCTAGACCCAAAATTTGCTTTTCCATTAGAGCCCACAAACACATTTTTATTCAATTAAACTCCTTTGCACCTATACCTAGCCTAAGATAAATAGCTATATCAGTCATCTCAAGCCCTTAGTGATCATAATTTGTTGAGATTAACCTGGAGAGAGCCCTCTCCTGACCTGGTAGGGCTAGTTATCAGGTTGAGCGTGGTTTGATGTTGGCCCTGGATCCTACCTTTTTCAGCCTGAGGTAAATCTAGGCTCTAACACCCAAGACCATTACCCAATAAACTAGATAGTGCATAATCACACCTAATTTCTTGTCTAAAGACGTCAAGGAAAAAGTATAGGGAGAAAAGCAAATGTAGGCCCAAGAAAATATATTCCAACTAAGAACTGTGATGTATCACCGGAGAGAAGATCATGAAAACTAACAGAAGCTTGAAAACCATGGAACACTAGGATATCAAAATTGTAAAAGCATAAACCCACTTTAATCAAAGGAAATAAATGTAAATTCAAGAGTATTGTCAAGAGGAGGGTCTGTAGGGTCTAGTAGAGGATCCATAAGCCTTCCTGAATCTGAGTGTGGCACCATATATTTCTCCACATGGTTTAAACAAGAATCAATATCATTAAGGCAAAAACGTACATCCTTGAGAAGGTGTTTTATATCCTCTTGGCCAACGAAAATATTATAGTTATCAACTTTCTTATCTCTTAAAACCATACAAAGGAGAGTGCCCATTACAGAGAATGTGAAAAATGAAATCTCCATTTCGTAAAATTTCCTAGGTCTTGGATACACTTGAGACTATCTCCTCCTACTTATGAATTAGAAAAGTAAGTACGTTCTCTGAAATATTTTGATTCGCACAACCGAATTTCCTAACGTACTTCAAAGAGACTGAATCAAAGTAGGAAGAAATTGATTCCCATTTAAATAACCAATGGTGATAAACACCAGAAGAACTAGCTCCACCATGACAACTAGACATGTGTTGGCATGGAGGCAAGGTAACTTGGAAAACATAAGAGGGATGATAACCATAGAAAAAACCTTGACTAGTGAGACACACAAAGGGGTACACCATAGACCCTTGAAAAACCGAACATAACACAATCAAATCATCCTACAAACTCCATACCCAATGTTAAAATTCAAGGAAGTTTTGAAATTTTTTATATGATAAAGGCATAAATCTCTAAAAACTCCACACACAAGGGAGCATTGTGAAACTCCCCAAACTTGAATTGTCCTTTGAAGCACACCCAGAAAGTGAAACCAACAAATCCTTAAACATAAAAATACGACATGAAAAGAAACAACGGAAATTCCCAAATATATTAACAAATCCATAGTTACTCGAAGGAGGGATTAATAAGGACATAGAGAATAGACCAAGACAGAACACCCAAATTTGACATTGCACCTAGAAACTAAAAGGGGAAAACCTCGCATTAAAACTAGACAGAGAAATTTTTCGGATACCAAAAACCACTAACCAGTACTAGACAAGGATATGAAATATCTGCAAAATCACTATCTTGGAGAGCTGATTTGGAAAGGGCAACGACCAATTCAAATATAGGTCTTCTCACTAAGGTATGCAGAAAGAGAATGAAGAACATTGACCCTAATGAGTCATTATCTTGAGGGAAATCATAGATAAGGGTGTATCTATACCACCAATGCAAAAATCGACACCAACAACACAAATATAGTATACCAATCCTCCCATGCACACAAAAATAACTGCTATAGAATACCAGAAGTAGCAGGGCAAGGACATGACCTCACCACCACCAAGCTAAAAGATGTATCTTTGCCACCCTGAGTCTGACCCCATGCATTTATAATGAGAATATGTGAGGTGATACACCCATGCATGTGATTTAATTAAATGCCACACCATGAACAAAGTTAGGCAAGTGTTTACCCTACACATCGTTTGGCACCAAACATTCCCTCCATGGATCACACCCCCATCGAGCAACCCCCACCTAGGGATTCTATGTTTGTTTCAATCAACAAGGACATACTATTTCTTTCTTCAATCCATTCGTTAAGAGGCAAGGGCTCATCCAAATTTAAATCCTTCACCTGGAATCCAATATTAGCAAGAAAATATGCTACCATGTTCCCTATATGCCTCATATTTTGTGAAATTACATAGTCCAGGTAACCCAATAATCAACATGTATCATTCACCATGCCCTCTAGTTTCTAACTCTAGATAGTCTTAGAATCAAGTTTCCCATGTAAGAGTTTTTAATACATTATACAACTAACAAAGAATGAAAATCAACCTGTAACAAATTAAAGCCTTCTGGAATGGCTATATGAAGGCCTTTTTTTAATGCTAAGAATTCTACCAAGTTATTACTAGTGAATCCACTATCCATTGCAAAAACTCTCAAGGGGACAAATTTTTCATCAAGAAAATTCCTACAAACCCTACAATTCTAGGGTTTCCCTTTGAGGCCCCTGATGAGCCCCAGAAATGGGTAGCTTTATGGGCTAATTTTGCCTATTATTCTCATTTAATACACCATTCTCCATATTTTTATGCATGCTTTTGAATACATTTATGTTAATTGAGTGAATGGGAATAGTCACTTGACCACAAAGTCTAATACGTGCTTGTTGCAGATTTTTGGATATTTTTGGACCAAGATCGGGCATTTATGAGCAGATTGGTAGCCAAATATGAAGAAACAAGGCTAATGATTTACAGGAGGGGTGTCTCCTGCACTAAATGACCCCTTCCTTGAGTTTTCCACCATCAGCTCGGAGTTCAACAACCCACCAAAGATGATTTCAAGGGGCAGCCGAGCAGGTCTAGTGAAGTGGTTGATTAACTGTAGTTTTGGGCTGCCAAACTCCTAAAGTTAAGGAGGACTATTGGGAGTCCTCATTTGCATAAGTAGGAAGCACCTTAGTAGTTTATCCAATTGATAGTCTATTTTTTCACATTAGTGCAGCCCTGTATCAGCACATTTTTGAGTTCTTCTTGCAGACAATTTCATATGATGTAACTATTATTTTTTTATCAATGAAGATGAATCCCGCTTTGCACCAGCTCCGAGATTTATTACGAGGCTGTAGCTCTTGGGGTTGGGCCCATCCCAAGTGCCCAGTACTTCCTCTGTATACTTTTATGTGTTTTCCTTGCATTCATAGAATAATTTATGTTATTTAGGTTAAAATCTTGCTCTGTTACTTAGGTTGTTTTTGATGATTAAGATAGTTGTTCTTGCTTCAGGTTGATTTGACAGTTTGGTAACAGAAAAGATCCACAAAAAGGCTATCAAGCAGTCCTTGATTTCATTTCTCCCTCCTTGAGACCATGAACTGAGACCAAGGCACACTTGCTGCCACAAAAACACTATTTTTGCCTTCCAATGCAATTGCTAGTGTTAGATTTTAAGTTGGAAAAGTTGATATCAGTTATGTTCTCATGTTTAGATCTATTCTTGCTCAATTTCCATAGCTTTCTTGCATGATTTCCTGTCTATAAACTTTTGTTCATCATGTTTCTAGTTTCTAGGTCAGCTTAGGTCAAAATAGATAAATCTCTACTTTTTTTAGTCTTTGCTTGGATCAGTTTTGGAAAGTAGTGTGCAGAAAACCTATAAGACACCCTAGCCTATCCTTCCTCCATCATACAACCTGCTCTAGTCCTTCGCTCAAGATTTCTTTCCCTCATTCGCCACACTTTCCCAACTCGCCCTAATCTTTACATTTTTGTGCAACATTGCTTCTTTCATCCTTGAACAGATCCAACCATCTTCATCACTCCTAAGCTTCATATACCAGATCCTAGACCCCTTAACATCCTTATGCATCCTTCGTTTCGACTTTCCCACCATTTTTCCACCATCAACCCTCTAAAATCCACTATCGACCTGTTTATGTAGAACTTCCTGTAGATCCCCTATAGCCTCTTGTAGAAGTTCACGCGAGCGATTTTTTGAGATCTAAGCATGGTGGAAATCTCCAAAAGGATGCTAGGGACCCCTTAGGTCCTCTTCTCACCTTCCAAACCTCCTACAAATTCCCACTCCATTTCCTTTCGCCAATAAACCTCTGCACAGTCAAAAATAGTTAAAAACACATGCATAATAATTCTGCATAAAATTACTCAAAAATACAAAAAGATGATTTTTCCAAATTTTCCTTTAGAAGTAGCTTAAACACATAAATTTTACCTTTTCAAGAGTAAATGGCATCAATTTCAGTAGCTTTCATCTCTTTCATTACACAAGTAGGGTTAGTCGGCAAAACTAGGGTTTTCTAGGGTTTGCATTTCCTTTCAGCTTTCATCTTCTTTCTGCAAGTAGACTAGCCTCTTTTGAGTTAGCTTTCATCCATCACAGTTAAAAGCTTCTTCTAAGAACTCATAGAAGTTGGCTTAAGCTCCTAGCGAACTTGTGCCAGCTGATCAAGTGACAACCTGCAATAAGAGCTAGTACTTGTGCATATAGCACCGTTGCTTCCATGTTTGTTACGAACTACCAGGTTGATAGAAGTAAAGTAGGGAGTCCCAGGAGTTGCAACTTCATTGCTGCAATACTAGAGATTACCATATTTTTGGCACCATTGCTGGGGAAGCATCAGAGTATTTTTGATTACTTCTTTTCTTCTATTCTCTACTACAAAATTCTGCTAAGTAGTTTATTTCAGCAAGAGTAGAGTAGTTGTTTCATTTCCATTTTCATTTCAGCAAGTGTAGATTAGACATTTCCTTCTTTCATTTCAATTCTACAATTTTCATTTCAGCAAGGTTTATTTTAGTTAGTTTTAATTTGTTGTTCAATCAATTTCAGTTTTGCAGGTACAAGCAGAGAAAAAAACAAAAATCAACCAAAAATATTTCCTTTCATGCCTCATAGGAATAGAGACAATTCAGGAAAATTCCTACCCAACACCCCCAACACATCACTAAGTCACCCTTCTCTCTTCTTCGGTGGAAGTGATCCAGAAGAACCTATAGGTGAACCTCCAGAGATATACGATGATCTTATAATAGAAGAAGAGCAAGAAAACATTCCTCCTAAGACCATGGCTGAATGCAAAAACAATATAGGAAATGAGGAGAGAATAGAAGGCACCTTTCCCATCTGAGAGACCAATGGGGACACAAAAATGAAAAACATAAGTCTCTCAGCCTTACCTCACTTCCATGGATTGACTGCTGAAGAACTTGATACCTTCTTGTTTGAGTTTGTTGTCCTTTGTTGAACTTATGACTATGGAAAAGCCGAGAAAAAGTTGAAACTCTTTCCTTCTAACCTCAAGGATGCAGCACTACGCTGGTTCATGGGGCTACCTGGAAACAGTATCACAAATTCGACTCATATACAACAAGCCTTTAACAACAAATACTGAGATTACTGTAGGTCAAAGGAAACAAAGGGAGAAATCTTTCGGATGACCATGGGAAGTGATGAATCTGTAGAAGACTATGAATAAAGGTTCCAACTCAATTATAAAAGGGCCAGGTGCACACTTGACCCCAAATCTTTGAAGCTAGTTCTGCTCCGAGGAGTCCCTAAAGACCTTCTAGATACCCTCCATTTGCTAATTGGGGGAGACATCTACCAACTACCTTATGATGACATAAAGACTGTTAAGCCATTCTAGGGCAGCCCAAAAAAGAGGTAGGGGAAGTCAACTTTTAGCTAGTGCCCCCTTATCCAAAAACGAGTTTGTAAATCAAATGGAAGACCTCAAAAGTGAGATGAGACAGACCATTGCCATGCAAATGGATACCTTCCGAATCCAACAAAAGAAACAGGAAGCTGAGAGGGCTTTGGCCATATTTTGTCCCAGATGCACTAGAAAGCATCCTAGGAACGAGTGTCCATTGCACTCCATAGATGTGTGTTTTTTTTGTGAGGCAGACCACCCTAGAAATCAGTGCCCATCCTTACTCAGATTTAAAGCTATGTACCAAGGGGCTGAAGGAGCCACTGAACCACTCTACTTCATGAACCAAAGGAGGCCACATGGACCTAGACCTTAAAAGTAGGGAATGCAAGGGACATGCCAAACTTATTACAACCCCAATCAATCCACTCACATACCTTCTTGGGGTCCCCCTGCTCATCGTTCCTAGTCCACACCCCCTCCTTGGTCATATCCATCTCAATACCATACTCAACATGCTGCTCATTTGTTGCATTCTCATGTTTAGCCACAACCTCAGTGGAATTCACCTCATCAGGTGTGGAGGCCCCAATACAACTGTCCTCCCACTCTTTTGCCTCCACCACCTGCTCAACCACAACCATTACCTCCTGCTCCTCCAAGACAACCCTAGATACCTTCTCAACTGAACCCGAAACCCAATAACAAACAGGCCCAACAAGTATATACTCGAGAGACAACATGCCCTACCTATGCTGTGGAGATTCAGGAGATCAACCTACGATCTGGGAAGGTCCTCCCAGATAGCCAAACTCCTCCTAAGGAGGATGAGGAAGAGAAATAGGAAAGTGAACCCAAAGCCATTCCACCCTTTCCTGAGAGACTAACTCGAACCATGCAACCAAACCTAGAAGAGACTGAACTTCTGGGAGAACTTAAACAGTTATGTGTAAAAATACCACTTCTCCAGGCCATAAAAGATGTACCAATCTACAACAAATTGATCAAAGGGAAGTGTTTTAGGCACCCAGGCATGCATAAGAGAGATGCCCCAACTATCAATGTCATAGGGCAACTGTCTGACCTGATGTTGGGACAAGTAATCTATCCAAAATATCTGGACCCTAGGAGTCCTGTAGTTGATGTCCACATCAATGGCACCATAGTCCCCCACACCTTGATTGATATAGGGGCTGCCATTAATGTAATGACCTGGGACACTATGCTCAAACTCAACCTTCATAGTTCCCTAAGAAATATCTTAACAGTACTGTAGTTGGCAGACTGCTCCACGATGACTCCTGAGGGGATTGTGGAAGATGTCATGGTCTCCAATGATTCTTGGGAGTACCCTACTGACTTCTTGGTCCTTCAGCCAAAGGCAAAACTCACTGGGTACCACCTCATCTTGGGAAGGCCTTGGTTAGCTACCACGGATGCTTACATCAATTGTTGAGTTGGGAGCATAACCATTAAGAATGGGCATATGTCCAAACAGCTAGTCCTATATCCTCCTGCCCAAACTCTGCTAGAATATGACTTACCTCTCTGGTTGGAGAAGGGAGATGAGGATGAAGTCTACTCTGCGCCATTGTGCACAGTGGAAGCACCAGAGGAGGTCCTCAAACCGAGGATGATCTTATTGAGAATTTGATTCAAAATCCACCTCCCATTGTGCTGCCATTAGAAGAGTTGGTAGAAGAAACCAAAACCATTGCTTTAGTGGATCTCTGTGTTGTTAATCCGACCTCTCTCCAAGTTAAGAATGTGGAATTTGGCCCTAAAAGAACCTTGAAGATCACCTCATCCCTATCCCCCTCTCAGGAGAATTTGAAGATCAACTCATCCCTATTCCCCTCTTGGAAGAAAGAGTTGTGTAGCTTATTGAATAGCCATTTGGATGCTTTTGCTTGGAGCTATAAGGAGATGAAAGGAGTCCACCCTTCAGTCTATACCCATCACATTTACATTAAAGAGGATTGTAAACCAGTCAAGTGACCTCAAAGGAGCATGAATCTAGACCTTAAGGATATTGTCAAAGAAGAACTGCAAAAGTTGCTAGATGCAGGATTCATCTACCCCATCTCTGACAGTGAGTGGGTTTCTCCTTTGGTGCTTATACCCAAGAAAAATGGGAAGTAGAGAATCTGTGTAGACTATCTAAAACTTAACAAAGCTACCAAGAAGGACCATTTCCCTTTGCCTTTCATAGATCAAGTGTTAGATGGCCTAGCAGGGAAGAAGTTCCCTTCCTTCCTAGATGGGTTTAGATGGTGTAATTAGATCCAAATCAACTAGGAAGACCAAGATAAGACCACTTTCACTTGTCCATGGGGTACCTTTGCCTATCGGGTCCTTCCCTTTGGGTTATGCAATGCTCCTACCACTTTCCAAAGAGCATTACTAAGTATATTAACTGAGCTAGTTGATGATTCAGTGGAAATATATATGGATGACTTTACCCCTTATGGTTCTAACTTCCAAGAAGCAATGACTAACCTAAGGAAAATTTTAGCCAAGTGTATTGAAATGAACCTATCCCTTAGTTCTGATAAATGTGAATTCCTAATGACTGAAGGGACCATGCTAGGTCATACAATCTCTCAGGAAGGTTTACAGGTGGGTCCGAACAAGATTGCTATCATCCAAAGGGTCCCGCCTCCTCAAAGAGTAAGGGATGTTCGGAGTTTTTTAGGCTTAGTAGGATATTAAAGAAGATTCAGTAAATATTTCAGTAAGCTAGCCTCTCCATTGTTTGGTCTTTTGGGAAAATATGTTAAGTTCATATGGACTGAAAACTATCAAGAGGCTCTGGATGCTTTGAAAGGTAAGCTGATAACTACCCCAATGTTGAGAGGTCCAAACTCGACCCTACCTTTCCACATTCACACAGATGCCTTGAACAAAGCCATAGGAGCAGCCTTAGGACAAGTTGATGAGAAGCTACTATATGCCATATATTTTTTCAGTAAAAACCTATCTAAGGCAAATTTAAACTATACTGTAACCGAGAAAGAGCTCATGGCTGTAGTCCATTCCCTAAACAAGTTCAGACACTACATCACTGGATATCAAACATTCATGCATACTGATCACGCTACAATTAGGTATTTGATGAATCAACATGATGCAAATGATCGTATCATTAGATGGTTACTTTTATTACAACAATTTGATTTGACCATTGTTGATAAGCCAGGTAAGGAAAATGGTGTTACTGATTTTCTATCTAGACTAGATTTGCCTGTAGGTGAAGAAGGGATGGTGGATGATCAAATGCCAGATGAACACCTGTTTTCTATTTCAATACTCTCTCCATGGTTTTCTGATACAGAAAATTATTTGGTTTTAACTCAGCTCTTGCCATACCTGTCCTCAAAAGAGAAGAGAAAGATCGTGAGGAAAAGTGCCCCATTCACTTGGATTGGGGTCAATCTTTTTAAACTTGGCCCAGATCAGATTTTGAGACAGTGTGTCAGGGAGGAGGAAGTTTTTGACATCCTCCTAACCTGCCATGATGGGTCGTGTGGAGGCCACTTTGCAGCAAAAAGAACTGCCTTCAAAATTCTACAAGCAAGGTACTATTGGCCCACTCTTCATCAAGATTTTAGAAGATACATCAGCCAATGTGACAGATGTCAAAGGATGGGGAAACCTACTCCAAAGGATGAGATGCCCTTGCAGCCTCAGGTGACTTTCGAGCCATTTAAGAAGTGGGGCATGGACTTTGTGGGTCCTATCAACCCTCCTTCAAAACAGAAGTCCTACATCATTGTGTGCACAGATTACCTGACAAAGAAGGCAGAAACAAAGGCAATCAAAGCAGCAACAGAAGAAAAAGTAGTTGAGTTTTTGAGGGAAAATATCTTCTACAAGTTTGGATACCCAAGAGAATTAGTCACATATTAAGGAAGTCAGTTTACCTCTAACTTGATTGAAGACATGCTCACCCATCACAAGATTAAGCACAGAACTTCCACCCCTTATCATCTGCAAGCAAATGGACAGGTGGAAGTTACTAACAGGGCTTTGGAAGGGATTTTGACTAAGGTAGTGATCATCAACAAGAAAGAATGGGCAGATCGCTTGGTTGAGGCCACCTGGGCCTATAACATTACTTGTAAAACTACAACCGGTTTCACACCCTATGAGCTAGTCTACAGGAAGAAGGCTTTGTTGTCCATAGAATTTGAATATAACATGTTGAGGTTGGCAGCTTAGCTGGACCTAGATCTCAGCCATGCACAATAGGAAATATTACTTCAGTTAAATGGATTAGATGAACAGAGAATGCATGCCCTTCTCCACTAAGAGTAGTCCAACTTCAAATAAAAGCAATTTCAGCCTACAGATTGGGCACTGTTATATGATTCAAGATATAAGTATTTCAAGGGAAAGCTAAGGACAAGATGGTTGGGACCATATATAGTGGAGAAATGCAATGACAATGGTTCAATCCTTATCAGGACCATTGATGAAGAAGCCATCCCCATGCTCGTCAATGGGCATCGATTAAAAATCTAGAGGAAGCCCCTTTCTAATCAGGAGTTCATTGAAACTCTGGGTAAATTAGTGCTGGTAGTGGAGCAGGACCCTGTGTCCATTCCACCCACACCTTGAGAAGAAAAAAAAATTAGAAAAATAGAAAAACACAGAAAAAAGGAAAAAATGAATAAGAGATCCTTGGGTAAAAACCTCTTGGAGGCACCCAGCTATCTCAGACTAAAAAAAAAAAAGAAAAAAAAAAAAGAAGAAAAAATAAAAATGAAACTAATTTCCGTTGAATAAATTGCAGGTTGCAAGAAGGTCATTACAGGTTTTAGGAAGATTGCACAAGACAAAGACAGCGGACATGACCAGGCTGCATGCATCCCTCATAATCCATTTCTCCATGACCATTACCCTTTCCCAAGATTTGGTCTGATTCGGTCTAAAATTTCACCTCCTACAGGAAACTCTGTATCTTCTACGGGAGGATCCTGTAGAATCTACAGAAAAGCCAAAAGCGAACTCAGGAGAGTACCCGAGGGTTGGGAATCTGTCTATGAGGCCTGTAAACCTCCCTGTTTCTATCATCACCATATTTTTCCATTTTTCCATCTTTGTACACCTCCATTGAACTCATTTTTATGTCCCTACACAGCCACACACATAAATCCTGTTTCCTTCATGCTGCAAACAACAAATTTAATGACAAATCAAAGCAGCAGTTTTTTTCACTCACCATACCTGATACCTTTCATCTAGATTCCTTATCAGCTGATACCCTCATCAACAATTGTAGCCCTACTCATTTTAGCTTGAATTTCAGGAGGAGAAGCAGCTACAAGAAATCCTATAGGATTCATGTAGCAGTTGATCCCTCTGAAAGACATACTCCAGAGACAAGGACAACGAAGTATGGCATATGAAACATGCATGGAGCTCTATTTGAACGTGTGAACATTAGCAACAGCTTGAGTCCAAGCATGCAGAATGCAGGCAGCAACAGCAATGAAGAAATGGGTTCCAAAATCCAAAATATGCATAACACAGCTGCAACTGCACAAGTAAGTTCCTAAACCTATTCCTCAATTACATGAATCATATTTCAAGGTTGCGTAACTATGGGAATGGTTCGGATTGAATAGAATCAGTGGCTAGTTAACTGGCCACCCTCGGTCAGTTACACATCCTCGTGGAATCCAAACGAGCTCCATCAAATTCAAAATTTTCGATCAGATATGAAGTCAACACGTGTTGAATGTTCATTCAGGAAGAAATATTTGGGATTAGTAGTGGTGTCAGCAGATAATGAGAGTAAGGGAGGTGATGGCGGTCAAAAAACATGCAGAAATATTATGACCATGACATAGGATCAATAGTCTGGTCCATCCACCTCATCTCCTAACCACGAATCACGCCCCTAGTTAAAAGACAGCTCAGTTGAAAAATTCACCACCATTTGTTCATTCGCCACTCCTGGCGTTCCCAACTAGAGTACGCATCTACCACTTCCAGAGTAGCTAACCAGTTGTCCTCCGCCATTTTTCTGCCTATTTTTTGAAAATCTCTCACCTATTAGGCTCTACAAGAAGCACAGTTTCATTCTATAGGAGCCGGGAGATTTCTACAGGAAGGGTTCTATAGGAAAGGCAGAGAATAGCTCTGCAGAAAGAAAACCTGGGATATTTGTTGAAAATTCAAGCTCAAAATGAGGTAGGCTCGGGAACAATTCTTTGTGCATGATTTGTTTGAGTAAGGTGGTGAATTGAACACGACAGTAGATTGAAAAAGAGAGTGAAAGTCTGCCTATGCATTGAAAAAAAGTGAAAGTCTACCTGGATATTTTCCTGAGTCTACACAGTTTCTTTTTCTCTCTGCATTTGAAATCTCCTCATCCTTTTCAAATTTTCCTGTAAGAAAGATACATGCAGTAGTAAAGGCCGGCCTGTGTGCGTGTGTGTGTGAAAAAAATGAATGTGCATATCTATCTATGTGCTGAGAAAAGAACCTATGTCCTTATCCTCTGTTCTATAGAAAAAATTCTTTCTTTTCAAAAACAGAAAGTCAAATTCAGGGTGACCGCAGTTTAAAACAGGGGAATTATTTCCATTTGATGTTTTGAAGAAGCACACGGGAAATTCCTTCTTGGGTTCAGAAAAAACTAAATTCAGCTATCCTCTGTTTTAGTGATTGACTGTTTTTTTCCACCTGAGCATTTTCTTTTCTGGTTAAAACACAAAAAGAGCACTCAACACCATACCAAGAGGATTCATAAGGAAATAATCCTTAAACTCTAGCAAATTGCACAAGCACCCTGAGGTGGTGGACCTTTTCACCAAAGTAAACTGGATATCCTTCTTTGACAGAATTCAAGGTTATGATGAGGAGGTGACTGAAGAGTTTTTCATGTCCCTAAGACCACATTTGAAGACACATGCCACAATTAGTTTTAGTGGTTTGACCCTAGAACTTACACCTGATTTCATTAGTAGAATTAGCGGTCTACCATTGGGGCTTCCTTGGAGCAAAGAGGACAAATCATTGGGACAAGTTGGTAAGAAAATATTTTTTCTGCCTGAGGAGCATCCTGTAGAAGATAAAAACGGGGTTAGAAGGACAAGCTTTCCTCCTCTCTAGAGTGAAGTCAGTTATCAAATAATGAAGTATATCACATGTGAATGGAGGTTCAACATCATTTATGGATATCATTTCAAGTTGTTACATGAATTGAGGTATGATATGGACTTGCCTCCAGCTAGAAAACTGAGCATCCCATATTTCCTCCTTCAGTCTTTAATTGAATGTGGTGCAAAGCTAAATGCAGGGGTCCCAGATCAGTTGGCCCACCATGGGCTCATCAAACTATTGGTGGAAGATACTTTACACACCTATACTATCCCCATAGCTTGGGAAATCTTCAAAAATATGTCCAGGGATGATGACATCAGAACTTTGGCTGAGAACATCAGCCCATCTAGCAGTGATGAGGGGGAGACAACTGAAGAAATTGAGAAGAACAATGATTAGGGAGCACAAGACATTCAAGCACAGGGAAAAACAGAGGAATAACAGAAGGGAAAAGAGGAATTTGACAAGACTACTAAGCCTAAGACAAAGAAGGAGACAACAACAAGAACAGAGAAAGGAAAAATGACACAGATTGGAAAGAAAAATGCCAAGGAAGCCCAAAAGAAGACTGCCATAGCCAAAGCAAGCACCCAGCAAGAGAAGGAAAGGACACATCATGAGATATCAGTGACACAGGAAGAAACAACGAGCATAGAGATTTATATAGGAAGTGTCATGCGGAAAGAGTTAATTTTGCGGACAAAACCAACCTCCCTAGAAGCTTAAGGCTTTCTAGTGACAAACGAGACACTTAAGAACAATCCTTCTCTAAATATGCATTTACCATATAAGAAATCAAGTGTTTAGATCCTACCTGTAGTCCAACGCTGTTGTAGTATTCCAGCCTCGTCGATCCGGATGAGCTCCTCCTTCTCTCCGAAACCTGCATTCACTAACAATCAAACGATTAAATAGCACCTGAATATCTCATAAAATAAAACATATTCAACATACAGACGAAGGAGTATATGAAACAACTCATTAATAACAAATTGTTGAGAAGAATGGACTTATTTGTATTAATAGGAAACAAAAGAAACCATTACAACCTGAGCCTTGGTGTTGTGCAGGTTCCTCCTAGGGTCCAGCAAGAGTTTTCCTTTACTTTGATAAGCTCAACCACTTCCAAATGAAACAAGAAAGGATGGGAATCTCTCTTCACAAGCTTCTACAAGGAAGTCCTAATTCCAGCAGCATCTACCCTTTGGAATGTTCAGCTTTCAACCTCCCCTCCTCTGGCCCAATGCCTGTATTTATAATGCTCTAGAGGAAGTTAATCAGGTCCACCATCAATGGGATAAGCCCCTCTTTTGATGGGGTAGCTCCTCTCTTGATGGGATAAGTTCCTCTTTCATAGGGATACATGAACCATCTGGAGGCGCTCAATACACGTCAAACAAGCTTCTAGAATGCTCTAGAAATGACCAAAAGTAACTTTTTAAAGATGAAACTCGCGCCTTTTGACCTTTACAGGAGTACGCACCCACCCCTTTACATACAGAGCGTGCAAGGACGCAGGCGCAGGTATTGTGAAATTGGGTTGCGTACACGCAGGTAAGGTTGAGAGAAACTGTGTACACAGAGATAAATATATTTTTAAAGACTTTCTCTCTTTCTTGAAGTTTGACATGGAGAGTAGAGGTATGAGACTTGCCAAGGAGGATAGTATGACAGTTTGATGGAGCCATACTAACTGCAAATAGTCATGGTGACAAATTTTAGTGTAACAGATTGCCCCCTAAAGTGCGAAGCCTGTAATAGATAAGGGTTTTATATCATCTAGGAAGGGTGAAGTACTTTATCATTTCAAGGATTATCTCATGGAGAGCCCAGTCAGAACCTGCAATTTTCAACACAAAATACATGTATAAGATTATATCGTTGCTGAGGTAGGCATTCCCATACTCAGATCAAAACTTTAACTACTGACTAACTATTCTGGTACAGGAATGATTTCATAGTACATCATAATCATAGACTCGTGTAGACACAGTATGGACGCAGTCATCTGTTTATGATTGGTCTACAACATAATGAATACAAAACTCCTCGCAGCCTGGATGGTGGAAACTAGATCCAGGGTCTTCATCTCTACTTCCCGAATTGGTACGATTCTAGCCATGTGAATAATGAGTCGATGTCGAACATGGTAGAAACCACTTGATTACCAGTCAATGATGTAAACTGTTAACAAGTGTGAGAGAGACCACCAGTGGTGTCAATGGTTCTCAAAGTACCCAGTACAATCCATGAGATGTGAATGAATGCGTTGATGTCGAACATTTCATGGAGTCCTTCGATCGCAATTCAATGATGTAAACTGACGTCGAAGGCGAGAAACCTGCCATTGATGCATGCAGACTTCAAGGTACTGATGATTTCTAAGTCATCTCTCTAGATAATGTGCTGATGTCGATAGAAAGAGACCTGTCGCAGGCAAGCCCACAACACGAAATCATAGTTCAAGTTGAAGAAATGTTGCTGTAAGGACTGACTCAGGGATGGTCAAAAATGG
>APFE030507761.1:58455-90638 GCA_000404065.3 Pinus taeda | reverse complement strand
AGTTTGGATGAGAAGAATGTTGAGGAGCTTAGGCCAAGAGCAGGCAAAAGCGACAGTGATTTTTTGCGACAATAGCTCAGTTATTGCATTGTCAAAGAATTCAGTGTTTCATAAGAGAACGAAACACATTGATACAAGGTTTCACTACATCAGAGAATTGGTGAACAATGGAAAAATTGTCCTAGAACATTGCAGGACTCAAGAACAGGTAGCAGACATTTTGACAAAGCCACTGGATCAGAAAAGCTTTGAATTTTTGAGAAAATGTTTGGGTATGATTGAATGCCCAGCAGTTGAAATTAAAGGGGAGTGTTGAAAAATTAATTCCAACTGCGCATCGGTAAAAGAGTGCAGCGATTCAGCGATGAACACTCCAGCGATAAGAGATCGCCGATATCGCATCGGTGAAATGGCAACTAAAGTTTTGTTATTTGCGATGAGCGATCGCCGATATCGCTATCGACAGAAACCAAGTGAGCAGCCTTTTCCATGCGATAAGTTGAGACCCGATATCCCGGACCCGATGGGTATTCAACATTTTGATTAATATTATTTCGGGTCTGCCAGGGGCTCGTTTTATGTTTTTTTATGCATTTCAGACATATAATATATATAATCGGAGGTATCGGGCCATATTGTGATCGGGATTTCGCAATTAGGGAAACCATGGGTGCACATATGTGTGCCATGCGATGAAGCTCGGACCCGATGGATTTCCAAAACCATATTGTATAATGGTTGAAGTAAAGGCCTGGGAAATAAATTCAACGTGGAGTAAAAGTTACATTGCCGTAAGTTTTCTCAGTAAACAGTAAATGCAATTTACTGTGGTTGGTAAGTTTAAGTGAAGCTTTTAATTTTGCCTGAGCGAGAGTATGGGCACCAGTAAAAGCCAGTAAGACCATTTTAATTTTCACTGTCTTTTCTTTTACGGTAGTATGGCGATGTAAGTACTTTCTCCAGTAGTCATATATGAATGTAATTTTTTTTGGTAAATGTAATGAATTGGAATGGGAGGCATAGCAGTGCAGGTGAAAACATTTTTTGAATATGTAAAAGGGATCCACGCAGCAGCGTGAGAAATATATATATGTAATTTCTGCACAGAAGTATATCGCAAATTTTGGTGAATCCCTCTGTGAGAGAGGAAGGACATAATATGTAACAACAATTTTTATTAATAGATAGAAATCCTTGGTGTGTGTAAAAACTTTGTTCGCTGCTCAGAATTTTTATGTTTTCGCAGTGATTAAAAATCCTGTGGTAAAACAGAGCATTGTCTCTGTGTATGAATTTATGTTTGTTTTTGAGATTTTACAAGAAAAATTCCCCAACAGATGTTTGTAAAGTTCATGAGTTTAATGCCACTGCTTCCATTTCCCCTGTGGATAATCCACTGCATCTTGTGACCTGAACGGTTGGGGTTGAGGTGTTCAATGTGAAAAGTGGAAGAAGGGTTGTTAAATCCAATCTCCTAGTCAACGCACTTCCTCACACTGCGTTTAAGCTTAAGCATATTTTCAGGTGGAACAGGAGGATATATGTGGTGTTTGTGGGTGATAAGGACGAGGATCATCTAGACTTTGGGTCTTAGATGATGATAGAGAATTTAGATCCAGAGAGATTAGTTTTCTGTGTGTTTCGATTTGAGATTTTTGCGGCTCCTTTGGGTCTTAGATGATAGATCATTTGACTCTAGAGAGATTAGTTTTCCGTGTGTTTCGATTTGATATTACATATATGCTAGCGTCAGGTTTGAGAAGGGACAAGCGTAACAGAGGAATTCTTCTTGTCAAGGCGCCGTTGAAGAAAGAGATGTGGTGTGGAAAGTCACTTTGTTTAGTTTCACCAATAAATGAAAAGGCAGACATCATTTCATTCTATCTGTGGCAGTGTTTTGAGGATTGTAATTTAATTGCGGGGAAATTCAGCGGCATGAATGCTAGCGTGTGATGGATTATTGAGAGAGGAGATTAGTCTGTTGCTTTGGTTAGTTGAGGGATGCTTCCAGATATCAACGATTCTATTTTCGCTGGTAAGACACCTTCAACCAAATCGAGGAAGTCATTGAACTAAAATGGAGGAGTCGTTGATCTGAAAAAAGTTGTGATCCTCGAAATATATTAATTTTTTTTTGTAACGCGATGGGATTATCTTTACTTCCCTTATGCTTGAATCATTGGAATAAAAATATGATTATGATGGTATTTTCATTCTTAGTAATTATGGGATTAATAGTGTAATACAAATATGATGGTATTTTTATTCTTAGTAATTTTATAGCAAAAAGGTCAAATTTATCTAAACAAAAAGTTTTTATTAATAAGAATTTAAGAGACTCCATTAGCTAAGGTTTGGATCAAGTCATTCATTATAAATGACACATATCTTATTAATGATATTTTTAGTCCCTGCCCTCCGGGCCTAGCAGGGACTATAGCAATCGGTTTTGGTCGGTGGGCATTAGTTTGGCCCGGCAACCCAGGTTAATCTGTAAACACATTTTAACTTAAGCCAGATATCAACGATTCTATTTTCGCTGGTAAGACACCTTCAACCAAATCGAGGAAGTCATTGAACTAAAATGGAGGAGTCGTTGATCTGAAAAAAGTTGTGATCCTCGAAATATATTAATTTTTTTTGTAACGCGATGGGATTATCTTTACTTCCCTTATGCTTGAATCATTGGAATAAAAATATGATTATGATGGTATTTTCATTCTTAGTAATTATGGGATTAATAGTGTAATACAAATATGATGGTATTTTTATTCTTAGTAATTTTATAGCAAAAAGGTCAAATTTATCTAAACAAAAAGTTTTTATTAATAAGAATTTTGAGAGACTCCATTAGCTAAGGTTTGGATCAAGTCATTCATTATAAACGACACATATCTTATTAATGACATTTTTCTTCATAGTTTTCTATATGTGTCATAGCTTTTTATAATTATAAGATGAGCTTTTAAATTCTCGATTGCATAATTGATTCTCTTAGTGTCTAAAATGCTTTCGATTCTTCGAAATTTCTATATATTTATGTTGAGCATGCGTTTTTATAATTTGAATTTCATGCGATTTATTTGAGTTTTATGCTCGAGGTAATTGCTATATTTTATTTTTTTTATATAAATTCATTTTAAATTTTATTATTATTAAATATTAATTTTTATTTTTTGATATTTAAAATTTAAACACTAATTTAATGATAATTTCTATTTTAGTGTTTAAAAGATTTGTTTTGTTTTAATTTAAACTTATAATTTTAATTTTTTCAACCTTATAATGTTATGTTTTCAATTGTGTTTTAATAATATAAAATTTCTATATTATTTTTTTTAATAGTGACTACTAATACAATCTACTTAGTGGGATAGGTAACTTTGTATATACACGGTTGTCACTATTTCATCAAGTAGCACAACAATTTCATAAATTTTATAAGGGATAGTTTACATCTAAAAACTTGAATCCAAACAACTAGAAACATATAAAAAAAGAACATACTACAATTTTTCAAACCTTTTATATTATCAAAATAAATTATTTCAAAATAAAAATACATAAATTCATATTTCTATATTTAAAAAAATTTAATGTTATATTTGATATATATAATATCAAGTGGATTTATGTTATTTCTTAATATTAGATTATATAAAATTGAATTTTCTTCAACGAGCCTCTTGACTCGACCCTTCTCCACTCAACCCTTCTCCAACTTCTGAGGCTTCAGAGGGAAAACCCCACTAGAGGCATTGTCTAGGGGTCAATTGTTGCAACTGTAATTTCTCGTGCATGACACCTATTAGCACCCCTTAGTCTCCTAAGGCTGAGAAAGGAAGCCAAGGAGGTAACCTCAAACCAACTTTGAACTTGGTAGCTAGCCCTACCAAATCAGAGAGGGCTCTCTCAAAAACAATCTCACAGTCAATGGAAGTGAATAAAGAATGTGTAGATCTTAGGCTAGGTATTTAGCAAAGTAGGGTTTGATTTAGGGTTTGTTGGACAAAAGCACTAGGTCTGAGAACTAGGTCAAGTATCCCAAATGATCAGTTGCAGAGATAAGTTGGGGCAAGGTAGATATAATTGGTGGCACAAAGTAAATTTTTCATTGTAGTATGCTGAGGGAAAAAGAAGAAGAAAAATGAGCATATAAGTATGAGTTCATTTTCTTAGAAGAGAAAACACTTATGTGAAAACCTCAAACAAAACAGAGCATATTGATCATGAAATCTACTTTAAAAATTAAGAGATAATCACCAAAAGAATATAGATGGATACTAGAAATACTTAACCATTAAATGCATAAATAAAACTGAAGAAACTCAATGCCATAAACCACATCACAAGAATCCCATGAAAATAGTTGCAATTGCATTTATCTCTACGAAAATGTCTAGTACGCTAGTCCAAGAGATGAGCTTCAGGAATCCAACCCTCTCTATAAGTTCATTTTGACGACATATAGATGTAAAACAACATTCCCCCTATTAGGGGTTGAATCCTCCTTCTTAGGAACTGATTTCCTACTCCTACCTAATCCCTGCCAAATCATGAGTAGTTAGAAACTACTTTCCTCTTTTACATAAACTGATTTTAATTTGACTTGAAAGCATTTAATTACAAAATTTCCACTCTAACCATCATTATAATACACAACTACACCAAGTAAAAATATGTTGACACTAATTACATCGTTCAAAGTTGACTTTTAACCATGAAAGCTCATAAATAGGCCTCTTCTATAGAAGTGCAGCTAACATTGTAGAAGCACAACGTGTAGGCTCAGAAGCATAATGAAAGTTTGAAGGCTGGTTGCATGACTTTGATGCATCTTCAAGTTGAACTGAAGGCTGGTACTAGTAGTTGGGAATGTCCACTAGGCATATGAAGCTTCAAATCCTCAAAAACTCACCTCCAAGGCACCTCAAAACTCATTCCACCAAACTACTCCAGAAGTGCAACATGTACCTCAAAACTGTGGCAAAAGTGTGGAAATTTGATAGTTTTTTTACCTTTTCCTGCAAATTTGTGAGCTGAAATGAGAGACCAAGTGGATTTATGTGATATAATGGTCAAGAGACACATGTACATGCTTTTAATTTTCATTTGGAGGTCTTAGGAAAAATCACAGTGTGGGCACAATGTGTTTCTATAGGATGCCTTTTGCCAGTTCATACAAAAACTCAAAAATTCTCAAAACTTTACCAAAATTTGTCCCCTTTCCCATTTTCTGACATGGATTCAAACAACTAAGGAGGCATCAGCCAAGAGATCAATAGTATCTCTCTTCCTAAGCTTCTTTATGGTCTTCTTAAGCTTTTTCTTCATGTTCTTAACCCTAATCTTTCACACCATGTTTCTTACGTAATATTGCCTTGCCATATGGCTCTACAAGGAAATGTTTTTGTTTTCCTTCCTCACAAGCTTATCTAGGTGCACATTCACTCTCTCAAACCAATATTCCTTGTTCTCTTCAATTTCAACTACTATGGAGTCATGAAAGGTTTTTAGGGTTTGAGGAGGAGGAGGATTTTCTGCTTGTTGTCCCTTCTTAGCCATGGCTCTGGTTGTAGGTCTCTTTGGTTGTAACCGTGTGTCTTCATCCTACTTTGATACATCAATGACTGCCTTACCTTTGTCCTTATATTCCTTGATTGATGATGGAGGCTCTTCATGTGATTTATCTTACTGCATTAGGCTTAGCTTTAGTTGCCTATTCTCTTGTTTCAAGAGAGCCACCATGAAATTGACTTTACAAAGGCCATCTTGTAATTCTTTGATCTATGTCTGATGCTCCTTGATAATATCTACAATTTACTTATCTCTATGGTCAAGTATTTCTTCTTCGTGAGGCATCTCTTCATCATTATGTTGCAAGGGTGATTCATTTCCATGCCTAGGTGATTTCTCCATAGCTTCTCCCTGAACTTCTTCCATTGTAGCTTCCTTATGCAGTCTTCTAGCTTGTGACATAGTTAGAGGTTTAGGTGTAGGCGTGTCTTTAGCTATGTAAGGGGGGAAAACCCAACATTTTCCCCTTTTTGTAGATTTGAGAAACCTCTTCCCTAGGTTGTATTTTGGTCACTGTAGTTATGCTAGATGGCTCAACTCTTTGTGGCCCAGATGGTATAGGAGTGTTGATGCTTTTAGACTGAGGAAATATAGGCAAAAGAGCTACTGCCTTCAAAAATGCCTCCGAAGACATATTAACCTGTGTGAGCTGATGAAGAACTATGACTTTGATCAAATCATGATGAAACAAGATTTCCTGATGGTCTCTCCATTTAGTTTTCACTTTCTTAGCCATCTTAACTAGGCTTTTGAACAAGTAATTAGGTAGGTTTAGTTGTTTGATGGATGTGAAATGCATCAACAGCCTGATATGATACTGATACAATGTGCTAAACTTTCCTTCACAAGCGAAATATTTCATAATCATTTTCATCAAAGGAGTACACTTATCCAACAACTGCTTGCTAGGAAATATATGAGATGGGGTTTCCTTATATTGTGGTTTCAGAAACACTTTATAGTTTTCAATGTCCAAATCCATCCCTTTAAACCAAATTTCTCCTTGATTGGGAATACTGGTGGCTGAAGATATAACCTCTGCTGAGACTTGGAAGTCCATCCCTGCTATGGTGGTCTTGTTCTTCTTGAAATTGGCAGCAAATAGACTAGTCAACTCACAATGGTAGCCCACCTCCTATACTTTCTCACAAAACCTTAGGCAACCTACTTGTTTGAATGACCTCTTGATGAAATCTAAAGCATTGATTTCTTGCATATGAGTTGGCTCATATCTGGAGACTCGTCCCCCCTTGTTGAATTTATTCTTTTCACTGGCCATGCTGTTGGTTTCTCTTGCCTGAAAATCTTAGTTTGAGAGGAGAAAGGATAAGTGTCTAGGGCTGCAAAACAGGGGAAAAAGAGAAGGTAGTTTAGGGAAGGGAATGATGGGGATAGGAATTAGGAAAAAATTATAGGAAAAATATAGGGGGTAGGGGTAGATGTTAAGGACACATGGGAAGTGAAATCTCACTGAATGGATGAGGGGAAAAGGGAAAAAAGTGCTAAACATAGCCAAAACCCAGAAACGCAATAGAAGTGCAACATAGGCTAGGTTTAGTGGGGAAAATTAGTGAGATAGGGAAAGAAGGTATGGGAAATGGTTGGGGAAGGCCTAACAAGTGTATACAAGGGTGTTTAGACATAAAACATAGGGATTTTCTCTTCTAAGATGAAGAAAAAACCAATGAAAACTAAAAGCGTAGCGAAACCCTAAGAGAGGGATTGTATTCAGATTTTGTGAGAAATGATTGCATCAAAGAGGTGATGAAGGGTTGTACTTACTTGGTCAAGGGTATATGAAACTTGTAGAATGAGGATTGAATCTAGTATTTCTTTCTTTGACCTCTTAAGTGTTGTGTCATGAATACGACCACTTTGTAATACTTATTTCATCCATTTTTACTATACTCTATTATATCATTTGTTATAATTTATCATTTAAATCCATTTTATAAATGTTTTATGCTCTTATGGATGAATATTATTTATTCTCCTTTATTTCTAATAAATTGATGATTATGCATGATTTTATCCATGATAGTCTTAATAAATTGGTTGTAACATTATTCACCATTTTTAGCCTCCAAGGTAATTTCCAGATTGAAGATTTGATCATTAAAAGTGCCAACTTAGAAATTCGCTGGAATAAGAAGTGACAGTTCTGCGGTTGAGATTCTGAGCAAATGAAGATGAATCTTGAAAATCTGGAACATGGGTTTTGTCCAGAATGGATCCAATTAACTTTAATGAAGAATGGTTTGCCCAAATTCGACTTGTATGGAGAGAAACACAGGGTTCTTTGAGCACGATTTTCTCAGATTTGTTGTTGTGACTGTCCTCCAAATCTCAGCTGCAAAGACCAAATTCACCTTGCTCTTGTTAAAATTTGAATGGGAATATATTTTCTTGTTGATAAATTGGTTAGAATTAATCCAATTTTGTAATAGAAATCATGTTGTAATTATCTTTGTTGTAACTTCTCTCTGATCTCTCTCTATTTAAATGAGAACGGAGATCAAAAAAGGGGATGATTAATTTGGAGAGGGATGAAGAATTTAAAGAGGGAGAATTAAGGATTCAGAATGAGAGATTCAAGAATGATTATTCATGATAGGATAGAATAGGAAGAAGAAGGGATTGTTGCATGTTGTAATTCTAAATATTTTGATGTTGTAATGATTTCACAATTTGATGATTAACACATGATTTGGGAGTTGTTGTTCATTCTGTTCATCTGAAGTAACCCAAAAGCATCTGCTGGCGCCTAAGACCCAGCCTCTGGTGGAGTAGGTTGCTGCTGTTGTATATTATCTTTTTGGTTTATGCGTGGTTTGTATTATCAGCTTGAATCGGTAATCTGGTGTGTTTTGTTATCTTATATTACAACTTTGTTATATTTCATATATCGTTCTCTGCAACAAGAAAGTCGTAATGTGCATTCTGATCTTATAACGTATTTCTATTCCTTTAAAGTCGTTAATGTAACATTATTATTCTCTACAGAATGCTATTGTTGTTTAATTGCAAAGCAATCAAGCTGTAACCTTCTTAAGCTAGTATTGCTGTATTTGTCTATGGTTTATACTTCATACAATTGCTGTTCAATTAACATTGTGGTTCCATTATGAATTGTAATCGTTACCCTTTCTAACCAGGATTAATACTTGCGGTATCAGACTCAGATTATTGTTTTTCTTAATATCTCTGTATGCTGTGTGTATTATTTATTTCAGCACTGTAGGCTCTAAGCATTGTTCTATATTTCATTTCTAATTAGTTGCCATTCTATTTCCGTGTGCTTTCTGATTTATTATTAGAGTAGAGGTTGTTATCTGATTCTTGTAGAACACGGTTGTTGCATTTATTATTGTAGACTAAGGTGTTATTGCTTGTTGAATTCAATTGCTGCTACATTTCCTAACTGTTGTTCCATTTCCTGTTATTCGCATTATCTTTGCTTTGGTGTGAAGAATGATCTGAAACTGTAGTGGGCATTGACATTTGTTGTCTAGTTCCCAGATTGATGATCTGTTTGTTGATTATCTTCAGCTACATTAGTTTACAAAGGGATGAGTTACTGTTATTGTACCCTTGACTGATCATTTGCTGTAGTTTTCTGAATGCATGATTTAAGTCTTAAAGTGCTTTGCTGTAAGTAGATCTCATTTTGAGCATCCATTTACTCTTGTATTTTGAGCACTGTACTACATCTTTCATAACATTACTCTTGAGTAAATAGCCGCCTCAGACTGTGTACACTCTTGAAATAAAAAGTTGTCCCTGGGTTGACAATTAATGTGAATGTAATTAGGAGTTAAAAAGACACCTTTTTATCGCTCGACATTTTGGCGTCGTTGCCCGGGAGAGTGTAGCCATTTTTAAAAGAGTAGTGTGCATCCGATGAGTGTCTGTTAGGAAAGGATTGGGTATTAAAAACGAAAGGTAAGAACCTACATACGGAGCATGTAAAAGCCCTGCTCCCCCGCCCACTTTTCAACAGAACTATTAAAGAACTTAGAGTAGAAATAGATGTTTGAATTTTTGTGTGAATGACTAAAAAAAAAAAGTAGAAATTTTGAAAAACAAATCTCATGATTTCACTCAAGTGGTGATGTAAGCACCACCCATTTCACTAACTAATTGACATGAGCATTTGAAGAAGGAGCCTCGAATAAACACATGAAAAACATCTTATATTATGATAAGAAATGGCTCACGTTTCTACTTTTGAATTTCTTATCAAAGATCTAGGAGGAGTGACACAAATGTACATAATTCCCCCATCTTTACGAAATTTTCATGGTTTAGCAAATGAAGATCCAGATACATTCTTATTTGAGTTTGAAATACTTTGTAGAGGATATGATTATTGTACTAATGATCAAAGATTGAAAGTGTTTCCTCTTACTCTAAAGCTCTCTAATGGTTCATGAGCCTAGGTGGGAATTGCATCCAATCATGGGAGGACATGAAGAACATATACTTGAAGAAATACCAAGACTATTGCAAATCCAATGAAGATATTTTCGGTATGATACAAGGGGAAGATGAATGTTTGGAGGACTATGTAGATCGATTTCAATACAACTTTCAAAAGTCAAAATATAAGCATTTGGAAAAAGAGATCTTAAAAACACTCCTTCTTAAAGGAATCAAAGATAAATTTTTAGAACTCTTAAATCTGATAGGAAAAGGTGATGTTTTTCAGTTGTCATATGATGATGTTTGTGAATTGTGCATAAGGTATTCAAGAGGAATCTCCAAAGCTGGTAAGAATTCTAGAGGTGTTTGTTCTTTCTTTTCCAAATTTGCTACAAGAATAGGAGACATAAGAGCTGAAATTAATGTTTTACTTGAAAATTTTAAAGTTGATTTTATTACCTCTCTAATTCAAAATTGGATGCTTTTCAGGTTCATAAAAATCAAGAAATTGATGAAGTGTTTTTCACTCATGACTGAAAGGAGCATACCATAGATGGTTACTCTTCCTTATCTAGGATGGAAGTATCATATCAAAGAGATGGGGGAGCTGCAACAAGGCCTAGAGGTATGGTTCAAAACACTTTTTCTCCGTTCTCGTACTTGCATAATCCATTAAGAATAGTAATGTGTTAGGGCAGCCATGTCAATTTCAATATAACCACCACCAATCTTATCTACAAGCTTGGCATGGTTCACCTTATGATTGCATTACTACTCTCCCTAATCTTGTAGCACAAGCAAATTCTCCATATTCTTCACCAACTCTTCCACAACATCTTGCTTGCCTATCAAAACCATTCACATAACCCAATCAACCACATCATCAAAATGCTCCATTCCATACACAATTCCTTGCTCAACTAATTCCACACCCTCACCACAATAAACCAGTACAACATGCTTACAATGTTGAACTGCAAAATTTACCCACCCTTCCCACCCATTCTATCTCACATGCGCCATTAGAGAAAACTTACAATGAGATTCAGAATGTTTCAAATTCAAAAATTGTAGAAGCTATGGAAGAAAATGAGGTTTCTTTTAGTATGCATCAACAAACCATTTTAAAAGTCCAAGAACTTCATGGTATGATGGCTATGGGAAATCAAGAAAGTAACGGATACATTGAAGATTGGTTTCACTCCATCATTTGTTTGTAACATCACTCTATGCCTCAACAATTTTTGATACCATTTTTTGAAGGGAAGTTGGCTTCTCATACCCTAATATCGATTAACATGCATTTTTCAAATTTGGGTATGTGCATACATGAAGCCTTATTTAGAAAATGGCTCCACTAGAAATACTCTTATACATAAACATATTTGATTTTCCAACAAGAGTAGAATAGTGGAGAAAATAAAATAAATAAATAAATAAATAAAACACATTTTTTTATTTTTGTAAAACTAGTTGTTTCTTTTGTTGCAACACGCTATCGAAATCAACATCGATGATAAATGTTTCAATTAATTTGTGTATGTAGATGATTTATAATAGAAATAGCAATTCTACAAACACTTATATTTATTTTTATCATCAATATGCAAAAATGCTTGAATATCATTTTTTGGCTTGTGGGCTTGATGAGATTTCTGGAAAAATAGTTGGGACAGTCATGTTTTGAGGAACCAAAATTGAATATTTTTAAAAGTTGTTTCTATCCTAGGTATACCTTTATGTATAATTTCCAACCCAATTTGAATCACTCAATTTGGATTTGAAACGAAAAAGTTAGAACCAAAACATTGAGAGTGTGTCTAGTGGGCAGCTCAGGAACATAGTTGGGACAGTCAGTTTTTGGAGGTCTGAATGAATGAATTTTTATAACATATTTCTATGGTAAATTACCCTATTAATATAATTTAAAATGAAACTAGAATCACTCATTTTTGATATTGTATGGGGAAGTTATGATCAAAATACTGTCTGTCTATCGTAAATCAACACTTTTAAATATTTGTCTTTCCAGCTGTTCCTTACAATATTTTACCTATCAATTCTTCTTGTCTTTAAAACATGTTTCTATTGGAGATAAATAAATATATATATTTTCATTTCCAATTTGAATCATTCGAATTCGACATCAAACGAAAAAGTTATGCTTGAAATATCAACTATTGGTCTAAGCTGGGTAATCGAAAATGACTCTATTATGCAAGTTGTTCTAACTAAAATTGACATATCATATCATTGAATATTTAAAACCTGTTTCTACTGGAGATAAACCTTTGAATTAACTCTCATTTGGCTTTGGAATCACTCAATTTTGACGAAAAACAAAGAAATTGTGATTAAAACACTGCAGGTTAGCGTGATTGGCCACTGCTCTCTCGCAGGTAACAAATAAATTTTACTTTATTATTTTTTCCATGGATTTGTTCTACAGAGTAACTACTTGTTAGTTTTTTTGCATAATTCTTGGATTAGGGGAGCTCGCGCACCTCTCTTTCTCCATGATTTAATGTTTTATTGCAGGTAGATACTCGTTTTTTGCAGGTCTTAGGAAAATAAAGAAGGTCAATTTATGGACGAGTGATTTTTGAAAGAAATTTTAAATGAAACAAAGGAATTTCATCCAACTCATTACCCAACGGATTCATAATAGAAGAAATGAAGAATTGATTTCCATTTGAAGATTCATGTCATGTCTTTGCTGCCAAAACATTTTTCGAATAGATCATTTTTTTGACATAACATCATAGCTGTTGTAACTTAATTTATTTATTTACATACTGTTTTTTGTTTCTTTTCTAATTTCTCTTATATTTTGTATTTAAGGTGTTGCTTCATTCAAAGCATAACTCATCCTCAACATCAGTGCCGTGAACAACTAATTTGTTTTTTTGCATGTTTGCATTTTATGATTGTCCATTTTGTTGTTCCTTTTTCATGTTTTGTTGTTCCTTTTCGAAATGGAACAACACTTCTGCACTTTCACATTTTGTTGTTCTTTTTCAGAATGAAGCAATACGTTTTGCTGTTCCTTTTTGAAATGGATCAACACTTCTACACATTCACATTTTGTTGTTCCTTTTCGAATGGAACAACACTTCTACACTTTCACGTTTTGTTGTTCCTTTCCGAATGGAACAACACTTCTTCACTTTCACGTTTTGCTGTTCCTTTCCGAATGGAACAACACTTCTGCACTTTCACGTTTTTCTGTTCCTTTTTGAATGGAACAACACTTCTGCACTTTCACGTTTTTCTTTTCCTTTTCAAAAGGAACAACACTTCGACACTTTTCATTTTTGTTCTTCCTTTTCCAAAGGAATGGCACTTGCGTTTTTTCTGTTCCTTTTCCAAAGGAACGACACTTTTCATTTTTGTTGTTCATTTTCCAAAGGAACGACACTTGCATTTTTTGTTGTTCCTTTTCCAAAGGAACGACACTTTTCATTTTTTCTATTCCTTTTCCAAAGGATCGACACTTTTCATTTTTGTTGTTCCTTTTCCAAAGGAATGACACTTGCGTTTTGCTGTTCCTTTTCCAAAGGAACAACACTTTTGATTTTTGTTGTTCATTTTCCAAAGGAACGGCACTTGCGTTTTTGTTGTTCCTTTTCTAAAAGAATGACACTTTTAGTTTTTGCTGTTCCTTTTTCCAAAGGAACAAAATTTTCATTTTCACACTTTTTTGTGTGTATTTTTGCTTTTTGGTGTGCATTTCCTTTGTTATTCCCTACAAGGAACAACACTTTTTTTGAGTATTTTTGCTGTTCCTTTTTCCAAAGGAATGACATTTGCATTTTCACACTTTTTTGTGTGTATTTTTGCTTTTTGATGTGCATTTCCTTTGTTGTTCCCTACAAGGAGCAACACTTTTTTTGAGTGTTTTTGCTGTTCCTTCAAAGAAGCAACACTTTGGGATTATTTTCGAGAGCAACCCTTCCTTCCTCTTGTGGGATTATTCCTAGTTCATCTCAACCACATTTTCCTGATTCTCTTTCATGGCATGAAGTACACTACTTTTATGAGGACAAGAATTATGGATTCTTTTGAAGCGAGTTATTATCATTCATGTTATGATCTTTAACAGGATAGCTCCTTGATGATAGATTCTTTTCAAAAAGGACACAATTATTTATATACTACTTTATTGCATTGTTTTCTGTTGAGCATGATATTGATTGATCATCTTAATACCATGCTGGTTCCACCCTTGCTGGTTATAATCTTCTTTGTCTGTAATAAATGAGATTATGGGTGTATTTTTTTCTATTGACATGTTCAACTTCTTGCACCATCCCTACTCTTAAGGAGTACTGAGCCTTCCTCTTTTTATCATAAAAATGTGTAATAACAACAAAATTTTGTTTGCAGATGGAGGATAGGAGGTCTCATTACGAGCCAGCCTACCATGTTCATAAGGCTGTAACAAAGTGACATTCCCATTATGGCCACCACACCAGGGTTATGATCCATTGGATAGCCAAATTATCCTTGGAACAGAAGGTCCCATCACGAGCCAGCCTAATCACTTTTGTTACCTCCTAGTGAATGAAAGTGTGGTTATCTGGTTACCACGTCAGCACACTGATCTCTTCTGTAGAACAGCACTGGAATTCTCCATTTATAAATTGAGGATCCTTGCTCATATTGGTTAAAAAGAAACCCTATCGAGGCTATGGACACCTGCTGGTAGCAGAGGCTCTGCTTATGGTATTGAAGTTATATTTTATCGTCAATTATCATTATAATACCCTTTTCTTATTTTTTTCTTTTTATCGAAGAAGTTATTTCCTTAATTTTTTTCCCTATTTTGAACCTTTACGCATGAGAAATTGTTTTCTAATCAATCACATCATTTTTCAGCTAGAATACCATTAGTAAAGCATCTTTTTGGCATATTGTCGTTCTTTTTCTTTTTCATAACTTATCATCAATCCAAAGCGTCCTATCTCTTATTCATAACTATCTTTATACACTCTGCTCTCATTATAATCATAGCTCTCACTTTCCTATCATTGATATGTGTACTCTCCTTCATTTACTGTTGTATTGTTCATTCCTGTGCCTTGCTGTTAGCATAACACCTTTCATATGATTTATGATCATGGAATCCCTTTTCCAATTAGAGGGGGGAATGTATGCATCATGGGATTGCATGCGATATGATTACTACACTTTGCCATAACTTGTTGATTTGGCAAAATATTAGTATTGCATGTATACATCAATTTTTCTGATTGAAATTTTTGCATGCATCTTCATCTATTGCCATTTAAAACTAACACTATGGATTCAAAAACATTGTATGCAAAATAGTGATTTGTTTACAGGAGAACAACAAGTATGGGTGAGAACTCTATTCGCAACATGACCACACTATTGCAACTAATGAAAGAGGCTCGAGCAACTTGTGAACATGAACAATTCTTCAGACATGATGTGCTTACCTGGATTCCACCTTTTGCATCACTTTCAGCTTCAACAACTGCTAGTATATATATGTCATTCCAAATTTTTCTTTTGGAGGTAAAACTTGAGGTAAAAAAGTATAATTTTCTGATTTATTATGAATTTAAGAGAATTTAATGAAAATCCAGTTTGAGCATTATTTATCATCCTTCCTTCCACATCTTTACCACTTCCTTTTTTTTTTCAGTGGCATATCATCTTTCAGTTTGGGGGAGTGTTCCTTTCATTCATTTCTTTCTCATGACCATGTCATCCATATTTTTTAACATTCATTGTTATTCTTATTCATTCTCAACATCTCTCTTATTCCATGTTGTTTTACACCAAGCATAGAATTCAACAACTGGTAGCAACCACCTCTATTTGTTTTCTAGCATTGCATGAGGGCATGCTAATTCTTCAGCGAGGGGGAGGAATTGCTACACATGATGGATGTTTTCTATTTTCTTTCTCATTTAAGGCATACAATTTCAGTGTAGAAATTGATTTCCATAATATTTTTAAAAACTATGAACTCAATTCTTGTGATCTCTGGAAAACACAGACATATTATTAAACTACACATACCCAGACAATTTCAAGATAAATTGGTTCATAAAATTTCAGAAATCATGCACTCTCACCTACAGCCATTTTGTTTATATCTCATGATACGTGCATCAAAATGATCTGATTTTTGGATCATAAAGGCATTCATATATTACAAATCTACTTGCAACATTTCAACAAAAGATGGCTTGTAGTTTTTGGGAAAATGGTTAATGAAGGTTGCTGTCACTTATATTATATTTTGCCGCAATTTCATTGTTATGCCTTCATCAAGATTGCTAAAATTGAATATTCATTAATTGAGGAAGAATTCATTTGTTCTATCCATTTCACGAGCTGAGATGAACAAATTTTATTGCTTGGTTAACACATGGGTTTTGTCTTTGGATTGCATGAGGACATGCAATATATTCAATTTTTTGTTGCATGAGGACATGCAATATATTCGGTGTGGGGGTATGTTGGGCCATGAATACGACCACTTTGTAACACTTATTTCATCCATTTTTACTCTTTTCTATTATATCATTTGTTATAATTTATTATTTAAATCCATTTTATAAATGATTTATGCTCTTATGGATGAATATTATTTATTCTCCTTTATTTCTAATAAATTGATGATTATTCACCATTTTATCCATGATAGTTTTAATAAATTGGTTGTAACATTATTCACCATTTTTAGCCTCCAAGGTAATTTCCAGATTGAAGATTTGATCATTAAAAGTGCCAACTCAGAAATTCGTTGGAATAAGAAGTGACAGTTTGGCGGTTGAGACTCTGAGTAAATGATGACGAATCTCGAAAATCTAGAACATGGGTTTTGTCCAGAACGGACCCAGTTAACTTTAGTGAAGAACGGTTTGCCCAAATTCGACTTGTATGGAGATAAACGTAGGGTTCTTTGAGCACGATTTTCTCAGATTTATTGTTGCAGCCGTCCTCCAAATCTTAGCTGCAAAGACCAAATTTGCCTTTCTCTTGTTAAAAGTTGAATGAGAATATATTTTCTTGTTGATCAGTTGGTTAGAATCAATCCAATTTTGTAATAGAAATCATGTTGTAATTATCATTGTTGTAACTTCTCTCTGATTTCTCTCTATTTAAATGAGAACAGAGATCAAAGAAGGGGATGATTAATTTGGAGAGGGATGAATAATTTAGAGAGGGAGAATTAAGGATTCAGAATGAGAGATTCAAGAATGATTATTCATGATAGGATAGAATAGGAAGAAGAAGGGATTGTTGCATGTTGTAATTCTCAAGCTTTTGCTGTTGTAATGATTTCACAATTTGATGATTAATACATGATTTGGGAGTTGTTGTTCATTCTGTTCATCTGAAGTAACCCAACAGCATCCGCTGGTGGCTAAGGGCCCAGCCTCTGGTGGAGTACGCTACTGCTGATGTATATTATCTTTTTGGTTTATGCGTGGTTTGTATTATCAGCTTGAATCCATAATTTGGTGTGTTTTGTTATCTTATATTGCAGCTCTGTTATATTTCATATATCGTTCTCTGCAACAAGAAATTCGTAATGTGCATTCTGATCTTATAACGTATTGCTATTCCTTTAAAGTCGTTAATGTAGCATTGCTATTCTCTACAGAATGCTATTGTTGTTTAATTGCAAAGTAATCAAGTTGTAACCTTCTTAAGCTGGTATTATTGTATTTGTCTATGGTTTATACTTCATACGATTGCTGTTCAATTGACATTATGGTTCCATTATGAATTGTAATCGTTACCCTTTCTAACCAGGATTAATACTTGCGGTATCAGACTCAGATTATTGTTTTTCTTAATATCTCTGTATGTTGTGTGTATTATTTATTTCAGCGTCGTAGGCTCTAAGCACTGTTCTATATTTCATTTCTAATTAGTTGCCATTCTATTTCCGTGTGCTATTTGATTTATTCTTAGAGTAGAGGTTGTTATCTGATTCCTGTAGAACACAATTGTTGCATTTATTCTTGTAGACTAAGGTGTTGTTGCTTGTTGAATTCAATTGTTGTTACATTTGCTAGCTACTGTTCCATTTCCTATTATTTGCATTATCTTTGCTTTGATGTGAAGAATGATCCGAAACTGTAGCGGGCATTGACATTTGTTGTCTAGTTCCCAAATTGATGATTTGTTCCTTGATTATCTTCGGCTACATCAGTTTACAAAGGGATGAGTTACTGTTACTGTACCCTTGACTGATCATTTGCTGTAGTTTTCTGAATGCATGATTTAAGTCTTAAAGTGCTTTGCTGTAAGTAGATCTCATTTTGAGCATCCATTTACTCTTGTATTTTGAGCACTGTACTACATCTTTCATAACATTATTGTTGAGTAAATAGCTGCCTCAGACTGAGTACACTCTTGAAATAAAAAGTCGTCCCTGGGTTGACAATTAATGTGAAAGTAATTAGGAGTTAAAAAGACACCTTTTTATCGCTTGACACTAAGCCAAAAACACAACGTGCTCCCCAGAAGCGCAATGTGCTAGTGTAGAAGTGCAACGAGCTAATGCAGAATCACAACAAACTTGATGGGAAGGGTTTGGGTGATGAAAAATGAAGGCTCTAATGGCTGATATGAGTCACAATGGTGGAGAAGAGCTCCTGAAGGATGAAATGAAGTTTTTAAATGCTTTGGTGCCCTTTATTAGCTTGAAATGCAATTTTTTTCCTTGGTGGTTGAATGGCATCATATGTACCTTTATAAAATGACTAGTGATGTGATTTGGCTGCAACATCATTTTTTCCATAGGAAACATTATATTTACAAGTGATATACATGTACCTTTGATTTCCTTTGAGAAACTTTATTTCCTAAATTGTTAACTTTCATGACACCTTGCTAGTTTTGGATGATGAATGATATGACCCTAAATGGAGATATGATGATCGCACACAAACAAGACAAGACCAAAAAGAAATTCATGACACTTTCATGATCAACCTTACAAAACCATGACTCTTTCTTTCAGTTTCTTTAATAATGACCCTCTAATAAAGGAAAAAATGACCTTGGTGACTCAAAGACTCATGAAACTGGTTTATTGACCTTGATGACCATGGCATGAGAGTAGCATTACACCTAGACAATGACTTAGGATCTCTTTGACAACCAAAAAATGTCAAATTTTATTTGAAAAAATAATAATTTGACGAAAGACTCTATTAACAATATGAAAAGAGTAAATTTGATCATTGGGACTAAAGGACACTAACAACACCCACACCAAATCACTGGTCATGTCCATGATCAACAACTGACCCTATGCAGGAGTTCCCAAGGAGAATTTGATTGAATAACCTCTGAAGTTGTAGGCCTGCAGAGACTCTGGGCACTTTCATTTTCCTTGTTTATCATGTCATGGCCATGATGCGTCCCGTGCTTCAACGCTTGGGCTCAATCCCTTGTTCCTTCCATGATCCAGGCAATTCTTTCTTAATCTTTATCAAGGCTCGGACCCCCAAACACCTCATGCACATGAAGTCTTGGATGTAGATACTCTTTTTACCTGTTCCCAGTATACTTGTAACTTCATACAATTTGGGTTATGATGTTTGTATATACAGGTTTTATGGAAGATATTTTTTATTTGAGAGCCATGGAAATTGCACTAAGCAACCATTTTTTTCTATTCCCATTGAAATAAACCATTGCTACTTGGGATTAGGTAATGGAAAAGCAACAAGCCGGTACTCGAAGGGAAGATTGATCATTCATTACATCTGTCTGTACTTCAAATTTTCTAAAAATAATTGGGCTTATTAGTTTTTATATGTTTCTTTCCCATTTAATTTCATTTTCATTTGGTAAAATTGTGTTTGGCAGCACAAGCTTTCATTTCACCATTCTTTGAACTATATATGAACATAAGAAATGTTTTAAAATTCCCCCCACACTATCGTTAACTTCGCATTGGCTTGATCCACAGCCTTGGACCCTTATTTCTTCAAAGTGAGGAATATAGGGACACTTTTGACTCCATTTTCACTCAATGCTCAAATTAAGTGGTTTCTAATACAAAGACACAAGAGATGTGAAAATTATTGAGGAGGTATTATGGCTCCTTTCTTAGATTTCTTGTACTTCACCAAATAATTTGTTTCAACTGAATTTTATTAGATGTTTTACTTTTATCACTAATCATTACTTTTATTTATTTTTCTTCCCATTAATAATTTCATTTTATTATTTCATCTTCATTATTGCATCGGTGGCCTTTTTTCACAACCAAACCTTGTATGTGCGAAGGTTTAATTCTTATCCATAAAATATATTTTAATTTTGATTATAACTATATAGGTTATGTTTTGTATAAGCCTTTAGTTTCTTTCTGTAAACATTTACATATGTGTAGGGTCATGAGCCACATACATGTAGATTTGAGAACTGTCGAAGGTACTGCATATTGTGTTTGAATTGTTACTATTGTATGTGTGCGTAAAATGTTGTATTGGATTAACAACGTGATTTTGTATGATTAGAGGATGAAATTATCCCATATACACCTCATGTCTAGGGCAACTCATCTTTCCTGTAATTTATGGAATAGTTGTATATGGTGTACTAGTGTTAATAAATGCAAGGTTGTTCCTTTGAAATTCAAACTTAACAATTGTAACACTCTTTTGCCTACATTTAGAATTTCAATTTTACTCAATAAAATTAAATGTAATTACGTCATAAGGCATTCCCTTTGGGAATAGCTCTCCTAGCTGCCACTCTACACCATCAGATCCAATGTTAGACGATTGAAAGTCCTTGCACCCTTAGATATTGTTGCTTTAACTATTAATTGAATCTTGATTTGTTCAACCATTCAACTTTTTGATATTTATTATAACCCATGAAAATATTGTAGGTACTTTGTGAGCAAGGAATTCATCCCTTCCTGTATTTAAAGTTCTTCAATGGGCCTCTTGACTCAACCCCTCCCCAGCTTTTGAAGCTTTAGAACGTAAACCCCATTAGAGGCAATATCTATAGGGAAGTTGTTGCAAGTGTAATTTCTCATGCACAATACCCACACCAAATCATTGGTCGTGCCCATGATCAATAATATATCCTGTGTAGGAGTACCCAACAAGAATTTGATTGAATATCCTATGAAGTTGTAGATATAAGAGGTAGATATAAGTTGGTTGATTTACAAATACATACTGTTGAAAATTTGAATGGAAAATACATATATTTGAACAGTCAATTTCATATATCATCTATTGAATACTAAAAAATATACACTACAACAATTCAAAACAAAACCTCGATAACCAACACAATGGTGCACCTTTCATCTCGCTTATAGAATAGGAAGAGGAGAGAAACTACAATGAATATGGACACATGAAAAATCCTAACTCGCTGGAATTTTTCAAATCATGACCCTAATCTCATCACCTAGTCCACCATATTTGGATGGTAAGAGTGCGATGTGTGTCTCCTCAAAAGATTAGTTGTAGCACGTAATCATGCATCTCTTCCTTGAGATATGCGTCCTCTACATAAGATGGGAATTTCTCATGCATAAGTATTCTAATTGACTAAGAATTTTCACCCTTAGTAAGAATAGATCATGCATGCTAAAAATAGCAAAAGAAAAGCTCTAATAATAGAAAAACACTATCCAAAACTGAAATTTCTAAATTTGAAACAACATCTAAATTGGAATTAACTAAAGGTGTGACATGCATGTCCTTAGCATGCATGCACCCTATTATAGACAATAGTCTATTTCAGTATCTATTATGGCATGCATGTGCCCTCTACCAAGCAATAGTCGATATCACTGTCACCTTCACTTTCATTCAACCTATTCATCACTAATGTAAGGAAAGGGTGAAGGTGCCATATCTTGATTCGAATTGGATCCTTAAACATTCTCTAAGTTTTTATGATTGTTTCAAATTATGTTAAGCTTCAAAATTTTATGGATATCGAGCTTATTAGAAATAACATCTAAACAAGGGCAATTTGTGATCAGCATGAAACAATGAGGACCCTCGGTCAAAGCGCGTAGACTTTTGGCCCATGGTGACCGCGCACTGGCACAAATTGACAAATGCGAGGTCAAATCCAAAAACAGAGGCAATTTCTAATACGTGATTAGCGCTAAAGCACTAATCGCGTATTGCACGACGTCCCCCTCAGTGAAGGAAAGCCCCAAGCATTTAGTCATGAGGAAAAGCATAAAACTGTATGGAAATCACCAATTCCATCAAAAGGCGGGTCCCGCGCTGAAACCAACAGGATATCGGAAGGGATTCAAGTGGTAAGCGGGTTCGACCGAGTCTCGCCCGATGCCATACACTGGGTGACACACAACCAGCGGATGAGAGAGAAAATCGCTCACATCGTGCTGGTAAAGGTCATGCTACTTACCCGCCTGATGTGGATGAAGAATGTAGGATTTGGAGGATCCAGATCAACGGCAGAGAAATGATCTGATGGATGACCGAATTCAATGGGGCAATAGACTGAGTCATATAAGATTTGAGGTCTAACATGACCATTGAACTGGCAGAGGAATCAGTTTCGTGGGCAGCCTTGGAGCAATGGAAATAACGACCATTCAAAGAGAACTAACACTCAATTCATGAGGAAACAAGTGGCCACCCCTCTATGAAGCATTACATAGTGATGATGACGTAGAGAAGGGGAATTCCAGCAGACAGGGGCAGGAGATCTAGACAGCTAGGAAGTGGAAATGAATAGTCAGGGAGCAGATTGGCTTTAATCCACGAATAGACAAAGAGTAAAAGCAGGAAGAGAAATAGAAGCAGAAAGCTGAGAGGTAAGAAATAAGTGAATTGCAACAGAGAAGCTGAGCTGACCTGCAGAGCAAAGGCAGCATTGAGCAGAGAGAGACAGAGAGAGTCCGAGATTCTGTGTACTCTAGAGACTTGGGGGATCCAATTACAATCCTATTGATCATCATTTGTTAAGTGAGACTCAAATTGAGCTCCTTATTGTAAAAACTTTGCTTTAAGACACAATAGAAAGGCCACCATTGAAGGCTAGACCAGGAGACATAGCCCAGGAGGATTGGGTGAACTCCTTATTAAATTTGTTGTGTTTATGTGTCTTCTTACAGTGTTCTCTTACTATTTCAGTGTCTATGTATTTCACAATCTTATCGATTTGTTGCATAAAATAACATAGATACGCCCCAGCACATAAGTTTGTAATAACTTCATTAATTAACTGAGATCATTCAGGGGGTGATTTCAAATCAAGTGGTATTCGAGCTTCTAGGTTGTTAAGGTTAGACAAGCTTGAGCTGGATTTTGTTGTTGAATCCTAACTAGATCAAAGCTTAAATTAGGAGAAGGACAGTTGGTTGAAACTAACCTAGAAATTGGAAGAGTCTATCCTCAGAAGAAAATGTCAGAAGAAAGTCCCTTGCGATTGGACCCCCAATTTATAGATAGTTTCCTAGCCATGAGGTCCATGGTAGTGGAAATGTATAGGGACTTTAGGAAACATAAAGATGAAGATTCATCAAGCTCCAAACAAGATAAATGAGGAAGAGTCTCTCCTCCATGACCACTCAAAATGAAAAGGGAAAGAAGAAAACTTTCTCACACCTCCTAATAGCCCTGAACATAAAAGGAAGACATATTTGATTAAATTAGATGTTAAATTTGATTTACCAATATATGATGGAGAGTTGAATGCAGAGAAGCTGGATAATTGGATCAGACAAATTGATGTTTATTACAGAGTGTAGAGTATCAACTCAAACAAGAGTAAGATTCAGCTGGCTAGCCTACGCTTCAAAGGCACTGCCTTGGTATGGTGGGAAGGTAGGACACAAGCTGACATGAAGAAACATGGTAAGATTCTTTCTATCTGGAGTGTATTTGTTTCTACAAACAAAAAGTAGTTCTATCCACTAGCTTACATGCAGCAAGCCATGATGAACTGGAAAACTCTTTGCCAATTGAAAGGGAAAAGTGTACAAGGTTACACCCAAGAATTTAGGAAAAGAGAATTGATTCTAGGAATTTCACTAGACTCACTTGAGACTCTATTGCAGTACATAGGTGGTCTACATAGCTACATGAGGCAGACTATCCTCATGTTTAATCCCACTAGTATAGATGAGGTATATGTTAAAGCTACGCATCTAGAACCTAGAGGAAAGAATGGGAACCCAAAAGTTGGGGGATCATCCAAGCCCATTGCAAGCAAGAATAAGGAGAAAAGAAAACAAAAATGGAAAGAGAGGAAGGCCAACACTGCACAGACGAGAAAGTCTTCATGCACTCACTGTAAGAATGATGGGCATGATGATGAGCACTGTTGGATCTTGCATTCAAAGTTGAGACCTAAGAAGTTCGAGGGCAAGAAGAAGAAGATTGTTGCAGCTATTCAGAAATATTTGGGGTCGGACTCAGGAGATGAAACAACCATTGCAACCATAGGTATGAAAGGTAAAAATTCCGAAGCATCTACTGGTAATTCTACACAATCTACTAATAATGAAGAAAATAAGAGAAAAAGACATGATCATTTCCATATTCGAGTTGTGTCCAAGCATCAAAAGATTGATACTTTGTTTGATAGTGGTTCACAAGTAAATTTAATTTTTGAAACAATTGTAAAGAAGTTGGGATTACTGACTACACCTCACAAGAAACCATACCCATTAGGTTGGTTAAGTGATAAATCACAACTACAAGTGACTAGACAATGTAAACTTATGCTTCCATTTGGGTCAGCATTTGTAGATGAGGTTGAGTTAGATATAGTTCCTTTGGATATATGTCGAATTGTTTTGGGAAGTCCCTACTTGTATGATAGAAAAGTTATTTTCTATAGAGCTGAGAACAAGTATCTCCTCGTTAAATATTGAATCGAATATATTGTAAGAGCTCATAAGCTCAAATATAATTATACTCTCATAAACTCAGGGCAGATGAAATGAATTGTAAATTCATGCAAAATTTTTTTACTGATGGTTGTAAAGGAAAAGAAACCTGATAAAGCCAATGTATTTGAGGGCTATGATGCTAAACAACAAGCTGATTTAGAAAAAATTGTTTTATAATATGATATCTTGTTTCAAGAACCTAAAGATCTACCACCCAAAAAGAAAATAGTGCACGATATTAATTTGTAGCAAGATGCTCCATTTACTAACATCATAATGTACAAGTTGTCCACTTTAGAGAATGCAGAAATCAAGAAGCAGTTGCAGGAGTTGCTTGAGAAGGTGGTCATTAGACCTAGCACATCACCATGTGGGTCTCCAATTGTTTTGGTGAAAAAGAAAGATGGCTTGTGGAGAATGTGCATTGATTACCGAGCATTGAATAAGATAACGATAAAAAATTGTTATCCCCTTCCTCTTATAGATGATCTATTAGATTAGTTAAAGGAAGCTGTTTATTTTTCCAAGTTAGACTTGCATAGTGGATATCATCAAGTCAAAGTTGAAAAACAAGATGCATGGAAGGCTTCTTTTAAAACAAAGTAGGGATTGTATGAGTGGATGGTTATGCCTTTTGGCTTAACTAATGCTCCTGCTACTTTCATGAGAATAATGAATGATGTACTCAGACCTTTTCTTGATGATTTTGTTATTGTATATCTGGATGACATTCTTATATTTAGCAAAATGTGGGAAGAACATTTAAAGCATGTTAAGCGGACACTAGATGTTTTGAAAAGAGAAAAACATTATGTTAAACTGTCATATTTGAATTATTTGGGACATATAGTAGGGGGTGGTGAATTGAAGATAGATCCCTCTAAGGTGGAAGTCATTGTAAACTAGCTTAAACCCAAATCTGCTACAGAAGTTAGAAGCTTCTTAGGAGAAACACAATATTGGAGAAAGTTCATTTCTAACTTTTCCTTAATTGTAGCTCCCTTACATGCTTTAACAGGATTGAACAAGGTGTTTCAGTGGGGAGGCAAACAACAGAAAGCCTTCGACACCTTGAAAGAAAAAATTACTACAACACTAGTACTAGCACTTCCCGATCTTCAAAGACCATTTGAGATCCAAATGGATGTCAGTGAATATGCCATGGGAGCAGTGTTGATACAGCAAGGTAAACCCATATGTTATCATTCTGAGACATTTAATTCTGCAGTAGTTAACTATCTCACATAAGATAAATAATTGTATGCACTAGTACAGAGTGTGAAAAAGTGGAAGCATTACTTAATGGGCAAAGAGACAATTATACATACTGATCATCAACCACTTCAATATCTACACTCCCAAACTAAGTTACAACAATCAAGACATTATAGATGGATGGGTTTTCTACAACAGTTTCATTTAGTCATCAGATATAAAAAGGGCATACACAATAAAGTTGTAGATATGTTATCTAGACCAATTATAAATGCATCTACTATACTTAAGCATAATTCAGTATTGCATGAGAGCTACATTGAACAATTTGCTCAAGATATAGATTTTAAAGATGTATATGCAACTTTAAGTCAAGGTAAACGAGTAGAAGAATTGGATTATCACATTAAGGACCAACTCTTGTATCATTGTGGGAAGCTATGCATTCCACAAACTGAAAGAGTAAAGAAAATTCGAGAAGCACACACTTCTCTAATATCAGGTCACTTTGGGGTAAGTAAAACGGTTGCACAGCTGCAAAGATTTTGTTATTGGCCAAAAATGAATGAGACAATTGCTAGATATGTAAGAGGGTGTACAATTTGTGCTAAAAGCAAGCCTAACAATAGAAAACTAGGCTTGTACAGTCCACTACCAGTTCTTTCTCATCCTTGGGAAAGTGTTTCCATGGACTTTGTTGGAGGACTCCCTAAATCTAGGAAAGGTCATGAGTATTTATATGTTGTTGTGGATAGGTTCAACAAAATGTGTATTTTGATACCTTGTACTAAATAGATTACAGCTGAACAAACTACAAAGTTGTTCTTTCCGCATGTATGGGTTCATTTTGGATTACCCACTTCCATTGTATCTGATCGAGACACCCGATTTTTTGGGAATTTTTGGTCAAGTCTGTGGGAATTGATGGACACCAAAATGAAGAAAAGCACAACCTTTCATCCATAGACAGATGGCCAAATATAAGTGGTCAACAAGACAGTGATCCAGTTGCTTAGACGCTATTGCAACAAGCATCCCAAACTTTGGGATGAACATTTGTGTTATGTGCATCTTGCTTACAACTGAGCAAAACATTCTTCTACATAGAGATCTCCTTTTGAGACCTGTTTTGATTTCACACCAAGGTCTCCCTTGGATTTTGTCTTTGGTAAAGACATAGTAGTTGATGGAAACAATGATGTGGACAAGGAAACCAAGTTCATTTAACAAATCCAAGAGATTCACTAGGCAGTACAAGAACAGCAGGAAAAGAGCCAAGCCAAATACAAGGCATGGCATGACAAGCATTGGATGTAACATAGTTTGCAAGTTGGTGATCAAGTCTGGTTATATATCAGCAAAGACAGAATGCAAGGTGAAGGTAAAAAGCTAAAGCCAATAAGGTATGGACCTTTCAAGATACTTGAGAAAATTGGTGAGAATGATTTTCGCCTTGATTTACTAGCTTACATGCACATCTACTTAGTCGTTAATGTAGACAGCTTGAGACTATTCGAACCTTCATTAATTGAAGATCCTGAAGAGTAGAGTCAATTTCCTTCTGTTGATGATCTATTACCTGAATATCTCAATGAATTGCAAGAAGACACAGTTCTGGACAGAAAGGTAAGGACGATGCTCAGGGGAGATGTTGAGTACCTCAGGATTGGACTTAAGGGTTCAAAGCCAAGCAGTGCAAAATGGATAGAGATTAGACAAGTGAGACAGCGATACCCTCACTTAGTCGATGCTTGAAAACCAACTTTTGGTGGTCCAAAATATTTTTCAGTGGGAAGGCCTTGATTTGAATTGGATCCTTAAACATTCTCTAAGTTGTTATGACTGTTTCAAATTATGTCAAGCTTCAAAATCTTATGGATATCGAGCTTATCAAAAATAACCTCTAAAAAATGGAAATTTGTGGTCAGCATGGAATAATGACAATCCTCGGTCAAAGCGCACAGATAGTTGGCCCATGGTAACCATGCATTGGCACAAGTTGACAAACGGGAGGTCAAATCCAAAACCATAGGCATTTTCTGATACACAATTACTGTTAAGCATCCCCCTCAGTGAAGGAAAGCCCCAAGCGCTTGGTCACGAGGAAAAGCATAAAACCATACAGAAATCACCGATTCCATTAGAAGGTGGGTGCCATGCCAAAACCAATAGGATATCGAAAGGGCTTCAAGTGGTAAGCAGGTTCAACTGAGTCCCGCCCAATGCCATACACTGGGTGACACGCATCTAGCGGTTGAGAGAGAAAACTGCTCACCTCACGCTGGTAAATGTCATGCCACTTACTCACCTGATATGGAAAGATACCATAGGATCTAGAGGATCCACATCAACAACTAAGAAATGATCCGATGGATGACTGGATTCAACGGGGAAATAGGCTGAGTCATATAAGATTTGAGGTCCGGCATGACCGTTGAGCTGGCAGAGGAATCAGTTTCGCAAGAAAACTTGGAGCAATGGAAATAACACTGCTCAAAGAGAACTGACACTCAGTTCATGAGGAAACAAGTGGCCACTCCTCTGTGAAGCATTACATAGTGATGATGACCTAGAGCAGGGGAATTCCAACGGACAGAGGCAGGAGATCTAGAGAGTTGGGAAGTGGAAATGAGCAGTCAAGGAGCAGATTGGCTTTAAGCCATGAATAGAGAAAGAGTAAAAGTAGGTAGAGAAAGAGAAGCAGAAAGCCAAGAGACAAGAAAGAAGTGAATTGTAGAGAATAGAGAAGTCGAGCTGACCTACAGAGCAAAGGCAGCATCGAGCAGACAGAGATAGAGAGAGTCCGAGAGTCTGTGACCTCCAGAGAAGGCTTGAGAGGTTCAAGCAACTCTTCTGTGTATCCTTGTCAGGTATTGAGTACCAAATTGGACTCATACCACTGAGAACAGTTGAGGTCGAGATTCAATAAGGGGACTCTGTGTACTCTAGAGACTTGAGGAATCCAAGTACAATCCTACTGATCATCATCTGTTAAGTGAGACTCAAATTGAGCTCCTTATTGTAAAAAATCTTCTTTAAGACACAATAAAAAGGCCACCACTGGAGGTTGGACCAGGAGATGTAGCCCAGGAGGATTGGGTGAACTCTTTATTAAATTTGTTGTGTTTATGTGTTTTCTTACTATGTTCTCTTACTGTTTCAGTGTTTGTGTATTTCGCAATCTTATTGATCTATTGCATAAAATAACATAGGCATACCCCAACACATAAGTTTGTAATACCTTCATTAATTAACTGAGATCATTGAGGGGGTGATTTAAGTTCATATCTATTTCCTTCTCTTATACCCCATCATTGGGAGGATCACTAGTTGAGAAACAGGTAAAAAAACTTAATGCACACATTAGACATAGATCATAGGTATTAGTAATGTGATGCATTCTGTTATGGAGCAAGGTTTCTTAGGAGCAGGAGCAGGAAGCAGGAGTAGAAGCAGAAAGTGGGAGTGGAAGTAGGAATGAGGAGTGACATTTTCAAAAGCTCCCAGATTTATAGAAATTTTGGGAGTGAATTTTATACAATGTATATTTGTGTATATATTGATGCATATATGTCAACAAAAGCATGTAGAATGATGAATTTGTGATCAAAAAATAAAAACATGTATTAAACTATATAACACCATTCATCTAGTAGTTATAATCTTCATCAAACACAAGTCCATAAATTACAAGTTCTCATTTATACAACATGTAAGGGTGCAAATAACCAAAATAAGATTGAGTGCAATCCATCTCTGAACCGAAAATACATCAACAAATAGGCTTTGGATGGCCTTTAACATCCAAAAAATCATGCTACAACAAATAGCTACATATCATCAAAATCATTGCCTATCTTGGGATCTTTTTCATTAATATCACCCTATAAGCATTAACATAAGATAGAAAAATCATAGCATGTCAAGTCAAGATTTTGTTTGAGTGACGGGTACATTTTTAGTAGCATCATGGTAGAGAAGTTTAACAACCAATGTCACTAACATCAAGGTACATAGAGGGCTTTGTTCTCTTAATTAAATACAATTTACATACCCTAGTACATGACAAAATCCAATGGAAACATTACAATCCCCCTAATCCTAAAATCATGAAAAACTAATAAGTCTGCTAGATTTTGAGTGAGATCTAAAATTCTACTTTCTCCATATGAAATCTAATGAAGTTGGAACCACTCTCAAACATCCCCAGTCGTTTCATGGTAATGTTGAAATTTTAATTAAAAGGATGAAAATGAAAGATAAAGGAGAATGTCACTTTTGATTTAAGAATTTAGCATTACCATGAATTTCATGTCAATACTAGGGCCATAGGTTTGAATATTAGGCTATATGGTCCTAATATTACCATAGTTTGTTATTTCTCCCTCCCACTCTTGATACTCCCACAATACTTCTAAAACTCTATTTCTCTAACCCACTTATCTTTTGCCTCCATGTGGCCAATGTATTGTATAAACAATGCCTTATAATACAAATATTTCTATGCAACATATAAAAATTCTTTACACCCCTAGTATATGCTCAATATATTATTTCATTTTTTCTTTATTTTTTATGCCCCAATATTAATGCACGTGATATGGTATTTCTTTGTCAGTGAAGCCCCCGTGAAGGCATCAGAGCATCAGTTTGGGGTCTTTTGTCAATTTGGACTTTGGAGTTAGTTGGAAAGGAGAAGAGCACCAAGAGGAGAAAGCAAGCAAGAAAGTGAAGGATGGCCAAAGAAAGTAAGGACAATCAAAGGAAGGATAGCAAAGGACAAGCATGGAAGGATTGGATCAAGCAACTTTAGCAGGAGTACTTGCAGGTAATAGGTTGCATGTGTGATTTCCTAGCTGAAGTGTGAATGAATGGTGCATGCATTTGTGTATTTGGTTCATTTATTGTCAATGGCATGGGTTTTTCCTGGTTTGACAGTGGTTTCAGCCTTGCATTACCAATTCCTGGATAGTCATTGTGTGATGGGATTCATTCTTGGTTGAGATTTGTGTAATGCCTCCTCCCATATCCACCCACTTTAACCTTCCTGTCGAGTTAAACATGATATATCGGCTACAATAACATGACTCAACCTCCTAGATAACCTCAAGGAAATGAATATGACAAGAAAATACCTTACCAACTTCTGTTAGGTGCTACAGGACCCCCAGGAACTAACCAACCACTCTAGGCACCCAACCCCTAAGTTAACTTGCTTTTTCGCTAACCTAAACCCTGAATCTCTCCTGTAACAAGGCCTCCATGAAACTGTAACCCACCATTCACTCCCACAATAAGGCCTTCATGTGGCTATGACTTTTTCACCCAGTTATATGCTAGTGACTATGAGATTTGAGCCACTTTTTCAAGCTATTCTCCAGACCATTGCCTAGAACTTCATGAAACTTCCTAGAACAATGAATGACACTAGGAAAAATCCTTTCACACAAAAATTATACAAGGAATTGGACTAACCTCATATAACCATGGTAGTCATTCTGTCAAATGCATCATGAACATGAGATCCACAGGTCATGAATGCACATCTTAACATAGAGATCTTGTAGAAATTTCATCTATATAACAAACCGATATATGCAATGTCCTAAAGCATTCTACTTCTACAAAACATTAAGCGGAAACATAATCGAAATCATGAGCAACATCAAGTAGAAACATGCATAACTAATCAAGAGAATTAATCACACATAACACTAGATATATCCAAGGAAAGTACCAACATAAAATCCCGACCATGTATTATAAATAAAGTGGAAATCCTCTTCACAATACAAAAAGAATTAGCTCTCAAGCTATTCAGTTCTCAATCAACTATGAAGATATCACGATATATTGCTTACGAAATAATAGCAAAATAATATGCTATTAACTCCAACATACCAAAAACAACTAATGGTCCAGCTATGTATTCCTTGAGAACACTAGTTCCTCAACCATGAAAAAACTACTTACTAGAAATAGTTAAGCATCTAATAGTACATTGTCCCACATCTGATCTCAACTGGGTCTCTGATAGAACTGACATGCAACAGTTATC
>APFE030507761.1:40455-57772 GCA_000404065.3 Pinus taeda | reverse complement strand
TTTTAACAACTTGTTAAAATAATCTAACTGGACTTGACTAGTTAGAACTAAGTCAACTGATTCTCTCATTATAAAACTGGACCTTATCTCCTTTAATCAAGGGATAAATTCCTAAATCAAGGGAGAAAATAATTGCATGATCTCACAAAGAATTCAAGTTTAATTTTTCATAATTAATTAACTCATGGAGATTAATTAATTAATATTTTAAATTTCTATTAAGACCAAAATTAATTTTACTTCCTATAGATAGATTAGGGACTGTTATAAATAGGAAGGGACCTAGAAATGCTATTTTTAGAACTTTCTATTTTTAGCAGTTTCACCTCTCACCCAATGTGGCCAATGACCTCACTCGCCAAACTGCTATTTTTAGACATGCTATTTTTAGCACATTCTAAATTTAGCATTTCTTGTTGCACACTTTTCAACAGATCTTACGCTTATTTGAGAAACATCAAGAAGGTCTAATGCCCTCTCACAATAGTTGCAATAACATCTATTAGGTCATGCATTCATTAACCAGTCATTTACAAGTAAAAACATGATAAGAGCCATAACTTCAATCTCTCATAAAACCATGCTTATAACTAGCATATAACCAGATAAATAGTAATGATAGAAAACGATTAAATCCACATAATAAAAAGTATAATTACTCATGAATTGCAAGAGAAATATATCTTATCAATCATATACAAAAGCCAACCAAGTCAAGGACTTCCACGTACCACCCGACCATAGATTGAGTTGAACCAAATCACTCTTTTAGCCAATCACCCTTGTGTCATATTCCAAGAATGAATGTGGAATTGCATAGGATAAAAAAATCCATAAACAACTAAGGGAATCCAGAGGTTAGACCACCTCCACCCTCACAACAGCGTTATCTCACCTTAACCGAACCCGAGATCACAAAAGAAAAACAAGCTTGGATGCCTCGAAATTTCTTCACTGTCACTTGAGGAATTTTCCTGTCTCCACCCACTTGTCGAGGGCTTCCTAGAGAAAACCATCTCCACCTCCAACCCTTGGTATTTTCCCGAGACCACCTCACTTGGATCCAAAACCTTCTTGAAATCCAAATCTCAACCAAGAATGAATCCCATCACATGATGGCTATCTAGAAATGGAAAGGCAAGGTTGAAACCATTGTCAAATCCTAGAAAAACCCATGCCAATGAACAATGATCCACATAATCACATGCATAAAACATGCATGCCAAAACCAACTAGAAAATCATACATGCAACCTGTTATCTACAAGTATTCATGTTGAAACCACTTGATCCAATATTTCCTTGCTTAATCCTTTCTTTCCTTTCCTTTCTTTGTCCTTCCTATTCTTGCCTTGACCTTCCTTTCCTTGCTTTCTTTCCTTCTCCTATTGGTTCTCTTCTCCTCTCTAAAACCAATTCCAAAACTCAACTGACAAAAGGCTCCAAATTGATGCTCTGAATCCTTTTTATTATTGATGCCTATAATTTCTTCATTTTCCTCTAATTTCCTCCTCAGATGCAACTTGTAACATTTTACCTTCCTTTTCTCCTATTTTCCATTATTTTCATAAATAAAATAACAATAAATGACTCTTTTCATTTTCATAGCCTTTGTCATTTCCTTTGCCAATTTTCCTTTAGCCATAATAAACAACAATTGATGCCCACTAGGATACTTTGCCCAACATTCAACTTGGAATACATGTCCTATGACCTTGGCCTTATTTTTCCTTTATTAACTTTATTACATGAACTTTTAAACTTGGATTGTTACAATTTAAATTTCCATAAGGTTTTGGATTTGGGTGGGGTGGTCTCAGAAAAATCCCAAGGGTTGGGGGTGGAGATGGTTTTCTCCGGGAAGCCCTTAACAGGTGCGTGGAGATAGGAAAATTCCTCAAGGGATGGTGAAGGAATTATGAGGCATCTAAGGTTGGTTTGGTTTTTTGATAATGAGGTCAGCTTAGGTGAGATCACAGTAGCATGAGGGTGAAGATGGTTTAACCTCTGGATTCCCTTAGTTGTTTATGTCTTGGTTTATCCCATGAGATCCCACATCCATTCTTATAATATGACATGGGGGTGATCGCTGAAAGAAAGATTTGGTTCAGCCCAATATATAGACAAGAAGTACGTGGAAGTCCCTGACTTGATTTCCTTATGCATCATATAATGAGAACTCTTTCTCTATGGAAATATATGAATCATTTGTACTGGTTGATATGATGATTTGATGACCATTATGTCATGGTTACCATTATGACTATTTGTTGGTTATAAGCATAGATTTGTTATATACTCTAGTTATGGCTTGTTCATGAATTGATATGTATTTGGTTGGTTGATGAATGCATGAGATAAAAAATGTTATTGCAGTTATTAAGAGATGGCATTACATGTTCCTGGTGAATCTTAGATAAATTTTCAATCTCCTATTTTCATATATGCATTTATGACCTGTATATTTCATGCCACTATATGTTTAATGAAATGATTGTCATGGTTAGGCCTGGTTAGTTCAAGTTCTTGACTAAGTTTTGTATGAATGGATTTGTCTTGATGTTATATACCATTCTAGAAATTCTCATTAAGTTATGGGTAGTGGTTGGGAGTTAAGTGCTACGAAGGTGGCATTGATTCTGGTGTCACATACTCAGAAATGGAAATTATGGGTTGCATTCACTACCTTCTAGGCTTATGCATGTGACTAGAGGCCTATAGTTGCATGGAGGCCTTGTCATACATGCGACTGGGAGCCATGATCTCTAAAAAGGAAAGTTATCTCAGGGTTTGGGCACCTGGAGTGTTTTTTTAGCTCATGGGGGTCCTTTAGCTCCTAAGGAAGGTCAGTAAAGTTTCACTTTTATCGACTCCACTTCCTTAATGAATCTAGGAGTTTGAGTCATGTCATAGTAGCCCTCAACTCATGTCTACCCTAGCAAGCCAATTAATGTGGGTAAATGTGGGAGGGGTGGTTAGAGATTGGTATCAAAGTGGGTTTTGGTTCTCTTTAGGTGATATTTGATACCATATTGGTATGAGAGCATGGTTCAAACACTTCGACCAGATGGGCTAGATGCATGTTGTTACACATGAATTTTCATGTTTTTGTTTACCATGCATGAGGTCATTTTATGCAGCTAGATTTGTCATGCATGGTGTCAATATATCGATATGATTATATATATACATGTGTCATGCTAATTTGGATTGATTTTGAAATGAGATAGCCTCCCCTAAACGTCGTTGAGGTATGATTTTTATTATAGTATATATTTGGTTTATCTATCATGACATGTTTACAGGAAGAAGAGGATCAGAGATGATTAGCAGAATGGTGTACAAAAATTCACATTATTCACCCTACATGTCAGATGAGCAGCCAAGAGATGAGTATTCTCTTGATATAGCAGATACATTAAGGATTTTTAAGGCATAGATTAGAAGTTGTAAGACATACAATGGCAGGTTGGTTAAGGCTTAGGAAAGACTTGTAAGTGTTTAGGAAAAGAAATCAGAGATCAATACAGTGATCCTTCATAGTTTTTCAGACTTGCAGAGACAAGGATGGCTGAGGATTATTCAAGAACAGGAAGAGAAGACTAATGGGGCATATGGTTGCAGGTCTCAGTTAAGATACAGGTTGGATAGAGGTGACACAATCAGAGGTTACAGATCATTGGATACAACTGATAGGAGGAATGGTATGTATGGGTTTCATTTTAGTTCCTCATCTAGGAGACATCAACACTTTCATCATTGCCATCATCCTTATAGGAGGAGTAGGTACTTTCCAGAGGAGTTCAAGAAATTCAAGCCTCCTACATTTGATGGAGAGATGAAGAAGTCAGAAGATGTAGAGGCATGGTTGCTTGGGATGAATAAATTATTCAAATTGCATAACTATTTAAAGAACATGAAAGCCAAAATAGCTAACTTCAATCTTAAAGGGAAATCATATATCTAGTGAGAAGATGTGAAGAATGTGAGAGGCATTCGGGAAGAAGAGTTGATTTGGGATAAGTTTGAGAGACTCTTCAAGAAGAAGTACCTATCTAAAATATATTATGATGATAGAGCTAAGGAGTTTTATGAGTTGTAGATGGGTTCTATGATAGATGATGAGTATACTAGTAGGTTCCTGGAGTTTTTGAGGTATGTGCCTTACCTCAAGGATGATAAAGCAAATATTCAAAAGTTAATTAGTGGGTTTCCATCACCATATAGAGACCAGATTGAGTTTGATGAACCTCCGTCACTAGAGGAAGCCATCAGGAAAATGAAGCATTTTTATGAGTAATCAAAGAATAAAGTTGAGCCTAAGCGTGATTTGAAGGGGAATAAGAAATCTAAAGCGAAGTCGCCACCAAAGCAAGGAAGACCTCAAGATGTAAGTGAGAAGTAAAATGTTTCTCCTTACAACAAGTATAATGCAACAGAGAAGGGACATAAACATCAGCTTGGAGAGAAAAATAGACGTAATGGTAGGGGACAGTCGCAGTGTTGGATTTGTGACAAATATCATTGCAAGAAGGATTTCCCATTGTATGAGGGTATCAGGCCTTAGATCTATAGTTCCCAGGAGGCGTAGGGAGTTGGGGATGTTGGCCATAGAATTCCTCGAATTTATGTAGTTGTGGACAACAAGCAGGAAGATCACCAAGCATCCATTATTAAGATGGAAGGTAATCTCTATGATTGATTTTTTCTATATTGATTGAACCTGGATCCAATTATAATTATGTTAATCCTAACCTAGTGGATAAGTGTGGTTTGAGAAAATAAGTGCATGTAGAGTCTTGCTTGGTGCAATTCGATACATGTACTAAGGACTAAGTTCATCATTGGGTAAGAGATTATGTATTTGAGCTTAATGGTATGCCTACATCATCACATCTAAATGTGCTTCCATTGGGATCATATAGTATGCTTTTGGGTATGGATTGGTTGTACCTCCACAAGGCCAAAGTAGATTGTTATGACAAGGCTCTTGAGTGCCTGGATGATAATGGGAAAAAGAGAATATTGCAAGGAAAGAAGAAACCTACATAGATGAGGATCATTACAATGACGCAATATAAGCATAGTTGTAGGAAGGCATGTGTATTATTGGCAGTTCTTATTTCTAGTGACAAGGGTAAGGATGTTGAGGATGTGGAAGTCCTTAAGAGGTACCATGTCTTGCAGAAATTTCATGATGTATTCTAGCATATATTTCAAAGTTTCCTCCCCACTGGGAAGTATACTTTTCTATTGAGTTGGTACTAGGAGTAGCACCAGCATCAAATGAACCTTACATGATGAGCACTCTAGAGTTAGTGGAATTGAAGTTGTTGTAACAACCTCCAGGGTAAATGTGCATATAAAAGAAAATATAATAGGAAGAGAAATACAATAAACATATCAGCCATCAAAATCCATATATACATCAGTACATTTGCACATGAAAATCAAGGGTGAATTTTTTTCATTAATAAATGCAATGAACCAACTAGAGATGGGACTACCATGTTCCACCCAACCATAGATTGGTTGAGCCAAGTCTCTCTTCATCCAATCAACCCCGTGCCATATTCCAAGCATGAATGTGGGATCTCATAGAACACATCAATCAAAACTCATCTGGGGCTTCCAGAGGCCACCCACCTCAACCCATCAAATAGTGATTCAACCTCATGGTTGGACATCACCAAAAACCATCATTAGATTGGTATCCATCCAAGCCTTCCAGGGCTTCCAAATCCTTTTTCCAACCAAGGCTTCCAGAACTGGTAACTTAACCCAAGCTATGGAAAAATGAGAACCAACCAAAGCAAAGCAATGAAAGTAAACACACAATCACCATGGCTATCTAGGAAATGGAAAGGATAGGCAATCCACTATCAATCCCAGCCATCCTCCATGCCAATGATAGATCATAACCAAGAAACCACATGCATGTGCCATGCATGCCAAAACTAGTGAAGAAATCATACATGCAACTCAGTACCTATAAGAAAATCTAATGTAGTTGTTGATGTCGATGCCTTTTTGCACTTTCCTGCTCTTCCTTTGCCGCCTTCCTCCAAGAATCCAAGTATGCCACACCCTCCAAGAGTGCTCCAAGAAAACTCTAAGTAACCAAAAGTATGAGAGAGATAGATAAAATAATGAGAGAGCTCCAAAACTGAACTGAAAAAGGTTGACACTGAAAGGAAGAAGCTTGAGCCAAGAGCTTTTCAACTGATCCTCAAAAGCCCTTTCATTAATGAGGCCTCTATTTTCTTCATTTTCCATTATTTTCCTTCATTCCTCGTCATATGAAACTTGTGACCTTTCAATTCCTTTTTCTTCTAATTTCCATTATTTTTCTTCATTTTCCTCCTCACATGCAACATGTGACCTTTCACCTCCTTTTTCTCCTAATTTCCATTATTTTCATAAATGAATGTGCCAAAATGCCTTTTTTTCCTCTTTAATGCCTTAGTCATTGCCTTTGCCAATTTCCTTAGCCATAAACAACCAAATGAACACCCACTAGGATGTCTTGCCCACCATTCATCTTGGAATATATGTCCCATCATCCATGGTATTTATATATTTTTACATGGAATTTTCATCAGGGCTATTATAGAACCCTCCCCCTTGGGGGAACAACATCCTCAATGTTCAATGACACTTATAACCCAAAAACTACTAGAAACAAAACAGACTACTAATGGAGATTTATAACATAGCTCATTGTAGCATTTACAATGAAGGACCCACTCAAAAGCAAAACATCATGACAACATGACCAGATAAAAATCATACTGCATATTGTAGCTTTATAACACAACTCATTATCGTATTTACAATGATATACACATATACACATATGCGCATTTGCTGAACCAACAAATAAATAATACAATGCCCATATCAATCAATAAGGGAATGTGGAGACTCACACCTCCACCCTCAAATTAATACTAGGATTCACCTCCTTCCCAAGGAGTCTGGAATCCACTGCAAAGTCAAATCTACATCCAATGTCTAGCATTATAATCCTGCACCACTTGTCCTCTCAGCCAACAGTTACCGACTCATTGTTCTAGGGCACACTCCCAATGTGCATTTGATTCCATATGGCAATGCTAATGACCAAAATAATTTTTTTTGTGACCTTCCCTTCCCTGCTACTCATTCCATCAGGAATCCAGCCACCCCTTTCGTGCAGTCACTCACCTTCCAAGTTCTGTTGGCACCCCCATCCTATGAAGTCCATCCCTTGGCAAGGCTTCCTTGCATCGGAAGATACAACAATGAAGGAATATCCCTGCCTTAAAACCATGATACAGGTCATTGCATGCTCATGGCAATCAATGGAAACTATTAGGTACCAGTGTCCCACAATGGCCCTACTCCTGAATACTTTACCAACATGTTGTTGTATGTTCCAATTTCTTTTTTTTGTTGTTGCTAATTATTTCAGTCGATTTCAACCACCCAACTAGGCATGTTCATGCTTCCTATACCAAGAACATAACTTCCATTAGATTCAAAATAAATTGAAATAACTTCAAATCATACCTCATTGGTACACTTGGAATCTTGTTCGCTTCCTGTCACAATAAGTCAAACTAGCACCTTTGACCATATCAACATGTATAAAAATATCACATCAGGTTAGCTCAAAACACAACCATCATAGATGAAAATCATAAATCACATGTAACCATCATAAACGAAAATCATAAATCATAAATTAGAATCATAGATTATAAATCAGAATCATAGATCATAAACTAGAATCATAATTCACATGTAATCAACATATACCAGAATCATAAATCACATGCATAATAAAATTGAAATATAATACCGATAGCTATCCTTCATCGATCCTTACTTCTACCTTTGTTCTTTTTTATAGACATTGAATCAGTTGTCACACCCAACAAACACCCAGTGTCTTCTCCTCTACCAGGTGCACATACACATAATGTGCATCAAACACATAAAACCACACCTGACACACAACACCATGCAATACATGCACCTACACCTAACGTACAATACATACACCTAAAACCAGTGTATACAATATAATGCATGCATGTATCTACACAGAGTACTACACAACGAGTACACACGCCACAATACCATGACTACATGATGCATATACATAATACTGCATGCCCATAACACAACATTGATGACACGCACACAATACCACACGTACACCAATACCATATGTACAACATGTACACAGTATCAACTATACACTGTACCACCGACACAACATGTTCACAACATTACATGTACATGGTGCCACCTGTACAATGTGTACACAACACAACATGTACACTACACCACTGTACAATGTGTACACAATACCACATGTTCATAGTACCACACACACAATGTGTACGCAATGCCATATGTACATAGCATCACATGCACAACATGTACACAACACCGCATGCTCATAGCACCCTATGTACAACATGTACATGGCACCACATGCTCACAACACAACTTGTACAATCATGCACACAACACCATATGTACAACATGCACGCAACACCAAGTGTACATAGCAATGCATATCCAACATGTATATAGCATCATACATGCACAACACTACATATCCAACATGCACAGAGCACCATATGCACTCATAGTGCATATACATCATGAAGACAATACAATATGTATACAACACCCCATATGAAATATTCGCACAACCCTATTTGTACCATCATGTACATAACATTGCATAAATAACATGTACACATGCTATGTATACACAACACCACAAGTGCACACATCATAGATGCAACATGTACAACATATACAACATATGCTCAATAATAGTACCACACATTCAAAACCACACTGTCCTTACCAAGAAACCTTACTTCTGGTATCTCATCCATGCTTATTCTAGCATGTCGCAAACCACATTGCTTTCACTTTGTTGATGTGTCCTTCAACATTACATGTTATAACATTGACATAGGAATAATACAAGTATACAATATCAAATCATATCCACATGATAGTGACCTCATATATTTGTCGTGACTATTCTTCCTAATTGATTCATCGTAAGACCATGAATCTCTTCATGTTTTTCTCCTGCATAAGCAATCATTCCTCCACAAGAATGATCCCTAACAACCTTGTTAGATAGAAATATAGATACATGGATACATACATACATATATAAACATTAACATAAAACAATTGTGATCCTATCAGAAAACGACATAGATTCATACATGTATACATATATAAACTTCAACATAATCAATAAATAAAATAATTACTAGATAACATAAGGTCTAGGTTAAGAAAATTTCCTTATTTATGCATAGGCATTGACAACAACAGTTCCCAACATAGCCAAAGCATATGAAACCTCAAATCCATTTACTTTACCTTTTCATGTTACCTTTCTCATGACTATATCTCTACCGTCGATTTACCACAATGGACCCAGCTAGTCCAACCGACTATCATAGCCTTACCTTCCGCTGCACTTACTCATGCACCGAGCTTCATCTGAATCTTACATTACCTTTTGGGTACCACACAACTCTCTAAGCTCCATCAACTCTCCTCTTTCCCAACCAATTCCCAAGACTCAAAACAATAAAACAGAAGACACGAAAAAACCAAGAAGAAGACCATGAAAACCCATAACAATATGACACTACAACAAACTGGCAAGGTCTTGCACCCGACATAAACAAAATTGCAAATCAAGCTAAAAAGACCAAAAGCACAAGACTGACACCATGAATCAATCCCCATGGTTCCCAAGGAAAGCTTAACTTGAGCCATCTTCAAGATTTCATGGCAACCTCTTTTGCCATGCAACTCCCTACATCATGCTCAAACATGTCAACCATATGTTCCAAATATTAATACAATCATATCTATCAATTTGAAATCAACCTTTACCAAGACTAACCATCATGTCATAATCCATAGTCAGCTCACACTCATTAGGCATAATACTAAAACTATCACCTACTATACTCAACTACATATCAACTGTCTCAACACATCTATTTTATTACAATCATCTTAAAACAATGTCATTTGAACACATACTCATATCATGTAATTCATCAAACATTCATACCATGTTAAATAAATCAACTATATGACATAATCAACAGTCAAGCACTAAATATATGAGATAAGCAATTGATACCTTAATGTATCTTAGGGGAGGTGATCTTGTCTGCACAATCAATCTAGTTAGCAAGATATAAATTTACAACACATCAGCGCAAGCACTCATAAGATGGTGATATCCATAACAATATCTAACTAACATGTTCACATCGTAAATTCATACACAATTATCATTCACACATATGCAAAGTCAATCTATATTAGTATGACACCATCTCACAAATATGTCAGTTCATACCTGAATATCCCAACCATAACTATCCGCATAGGTCAAAATAGGTTCCCACAATACATATAACATCAATATCTTCAAGGGAATGAACATAACCATCACGCATATGACCAATCCAACTTATAACATCAATATCTCAATGAAATGACCCTAATCATCAAGTTAATAGCATATAACAAAAATAAGCTATATATCATACTCATCAACAACATCCAACATAATCATCATGTTATCTAATATAAAACAATAATAGAAATGCATACAACTATAGGTTACTATCATTCTTGACTATCTGACACATGTGCATGTAACCACACTAATCATCTAACACATATCATGAATGTAACCATAACATCAAATACATGTTCATAAACCTAATGTATATAACCCTAATGCATATAATAATCCTTAACTTACATGCCTGCATGTCAAACATACACTACCTATATGATGATATTCTCTTATCCCAAAGTCTAATGCTGCAACCTCATTATGATGATTTGCATACCTTGCTCTATCTCAACTAGCTCATTAACATCATAACAACCAATAGCATCATGATTACCTAAATTGCATATAATGAATTCACAAGGCATGTTTGATGTACTATACATGCATAATCATAGCCATGACCATACATGCGTAACAACAACCATTACTCCATTGTACACATTGCCACATGCAACCAAGAGTATACATAAGCAATGCCAAATCAACTACACCTATGCATAAATGCTTGTAGTTGAACATAAGTGATCAATTCTTGTAATCAACCTATAATACTGATGCATGTAATCAAAATATTCAAAAATGTAACCTAACATACAAGGATGTAAGTAAGTATCATGAAATCAACATGTAAGAGACGTATAATTCATACACAGTCAGTCACATGTTCCAAAAATCAAGATATCGTGTATATTAATTTGAAATCAGCATTAACAACCTATAAACATATCCCCTTACTATCCATGGTCCACACTAAGGTAGAAGGAGGAAGCTCCTATAATGGCCCAATCTCCAATGTCCAATTATGGAAATGGGATCTCCAAATCTCTACTAAAATTAACCACACTTGAAAAGAAATTGATTTTTATTTCTCATGCATTTGTATGAGACTAAGTAAAAAAAAATTCACTTATTCCACTTGTAACATAATAACTAAAAACATGTCACTTTTCCATTTCCTTACATGCAACTTTTCAAATTTTGTGCATGCAACCTTTCAAATTCCCTACATGCAACTCTTCAAATTATTTGCATGCAAATAGGCATAGATCAGCTACATCCATGTTATCATACTACAATACCATCCCATCCAAGAAAAAATAACATTTCTTCAAACAATTACCATACTTTTAAATTTTCCACAAACAACTACTATACTATTACATTTGCATGTAAGCATTTCTTCGAACACTTTACATGAAAAATAATATAGAAAACTATTTGCATACAAGTAAGAATATATCAACTACAGAAATACTATTACACATCAATACTATCCCCAAAGACAAACAACATGCTCATTGGGGCATTTTATCAAACAGTTTGTATGCAATTAATCATTGAGCCATTTAAGCATTTCATCAAACACTTTGCATGCAAACTAATATAGCGAATGATTCAATGCATATATCCTAAATTGTAGTAGTAAAAGTTATGGAAACTGAACCATATGATCACTGAAATTATTCTTGACTATGGTTCAAGTTTTAGCTTCTGATATTTCATAGATGAAAATTTATAGCAAAATACCAACACAATCCTATTTGGTGCACAATTCTAGGAGTACTCAAAAATTTCAATTTACATTGGTCATATATCTTAAAATATGGTGAATAAATGTCTGAAATTTGTATCACAATATAAGTAGGAATTCCTCTCATTGTGGAAAAAATTTCAGTTCCTAAGAGTGACGAAAATAAAAGTTATAACAAAATTGTCAGCGTGACCTGCTTGAGACCTAATTTTAGGAGCATTTAGAAGGCTCATCTCCCTCTCCTCATATGTCCTAAAATATTACGGCCCAATATCTAAAATTTCTACCACATAATAATTGGTATTTGCCCTCAATGTGGACGATTTTTCAGCCTCTAAAAGCCTACAAAAGAAAAGTTATTGCAGAAATTCCAACGTGACATGTTTAAAGGTGCATTCAGGAAGGTCATCTTCCTTAGATCATAATTCTTAAAGTATTGTGAACTAGTATCTGAAATTTTTACCACATTATTAGTGGGATATACCTTCAGTATGAAAAAATTTTCGACTTCTAATATTCCACAGAAGAAAGTTGTAACAGATATGACATAAAGGTCTACATTTTAACCTTTGTTCTCCTTTTTACCTATGATAGAGCCCATTTATTCCAAGTGTTTGAACCATGCTCTGATAGCACTCTGTAACAACCTCTGGGGTAAATGTGCATATAAAAAAAACATAACAGGAATAGAAATGCAATAAACATATAAGCCATCAAAATCCATATATACATCAGTACATTTGCACATGAAAATCAAGGGAATCAATTTTTTTCATTAATAAATGCAATGAACCAACCAGAGATGGAACTACCACGTTCCACCCAACCATAGATTGGTTGATCCAAGTCTCTCTTTAGCCAATCACCCTCATGCCATATTCCAAGCATGAATTTGGTATCTCATAGAACACATCAATCAAAACTCATCCAGGGCTTCCAAAGGCCACCCACCTCAACCCATCAATTAGTGATTCCACCTCAAAGTCAGACATCACCAAAACCCATCATCAGATTGGTCTCCATCCAAGCCTTCTAGGGCTTCTAGAGCATTTGTCCAACCAAGGCTTCCAGAACTAGTAACTCAACCCAAGATATGGAAAAATAAGAACCAACCAAAATAAAGCAATGAAAGCAAACCCACAATCACCATGGCTATCCAAGAAATGGCAAGGCTAGGGAATCCACTTTCAATCCCAGCCATCCTCCATGCCATTGAGAGATCATAACAAAGAAACCACATGCATGTGCCATGCATGCCAAAACTAGTGAATAAATCATACATGCAACTCGGTACCTGTAAGAAAATCTGATGTAGTTGCTAATGTCGATGCCTTCTTGCACTTTGCTGCTCTTCCTTTGCCTTCTTGATCCAAGAATCCAAGTATGCCACACCCTCCAAGAGTGCTCCAAGAAAACTTTAAGTACCCAAGAGTATGAGAGAGAGAGAGAGAAAATAATGAGAGAGCTCCAAAACTGAATTGAAAAAGGTTCACACTGAAAGGAAGAAGCTTGAGCCAAGAGCTTTCCAACTGATCCTCAGAAGCCTTTTTATTAATGAGGCCTCTATTTTCTTCATTTCTCATTATTTTCCTTCATTTTCCTCCTTACATGCAACTTGTGACCTTTCAATTCCTTTTTCTCCTAATTTCCATTATTTTCCTCCATTCTCCTCCTCACATGCAACTTGTGACCTTTCAATTCCTTTTTCTCTTAATTTCCATTATTTTTCTTCATTTTCCTCCTCACATGCAACCTGTGACCTTTCACCTCCTTTTTCTCTTAATTTTTGATGCAGGAGCATCAGAATTAGCCAACAATGTGGAAGATTGTCCACATGTTGTGGCTAATCACAGTAAAATTCATTGACGGGTTTGCCAAATTCGGGATTACTAGGAAGAATAAACTTTTCAATTAGTTTGTTATTGTAATAAGTGTGAGATTGCCTTATTTTAGAACAGAGATAAGGTTGTTAAACAAATGTGATTGAGAGTGATAAGATAAGAAATTTGTTGTTATGATCTTTCGGCAAAACAGGAGATCCCGTTCGTTATTATTAGAAAATAGCATCATCATAAAAATGTGATGAGGCGAGAGCTTAGGGTTTGTTTTTTTTAAGAGAGAAGGGGAAATAGTTAGGTGGATTTTTGGGGTGTGGAGCAGAAGCTCCAATTAGTAGCGAGGTGTGTGTAAAAAAAACAAATAGTGATCAGTCTCTGTGTAATTGGGCAAGAGCCGATACTCTGTTCCATTCGTTAAATGCAATTTTGGTTTGTATGTTGACAGAGGTCAATTCTTGTGAATCAGATCTGAGATGGAGACACTGTATTGCTATTTTCTATGAATAGAATTTGTGCTATGTGTGTATCATTTTCTGATGAGCATGAATTTGAATATTAGTCTTTCTATTGTAAGAAAAAGAAATGAGGGCAGCCTGTGTGTTCTTATTTTAAATTGTAAATAACCTCATTATTAAGTCAACTCGGTATAGTGGGAATTGGCTAGTTGCAAAGTCATTTAATATATGATTTGGTGTAATCATTTGTTGGAACCTTTAAATGTAATTAAATTTTGTGTCAATCGATTTGTCAGGTCTGTGTATAGCCTTCATGTTGGACCAGAGAGGGTTCATATCACAACGGATGACACTGGGAAATGGATGCGAAAGGCTGGAAAGTTCGTTGAAGTGAAGTTGGATCCGGAGTAATATCAGAGCATATATAGGAAGAGGGGTTGTTTACCATTAAGATTTGGCAATTTCCAATCAGTAGCATATCGGTGGACGCAAAGTGTCATAAAGAATGGTTAATGTGATATCGGATCCGATAACATAATATCGGAACTGTGGATCGCCGATTAGATCGGGTCAGAAGGTGTTTGATATTTGCATTGGAGTGGAACTGTAGTAATGGTCTATAATTGCAGCATTCAAAAGAATTGTGATTAGGTGTCTTTGGATAGTTATCACATCAGGAACGATGTAAATGCCCAAGTTCCTGTGTCATATTAAGATTGCAAGTTGAGTTAAATCAGTCAATCAGATATAGGAAAATCAAATCCAGATCCTACTATGCAAGTATCATTATTCTCATCATCTTCTTCCATAAATTGAGGCTGAGCTAAAGCATCAGTAGCTTCATCTGAGACTTCACTGATTCCACCAGCAGAATCAATAGGGCATGGTCGTTTACTACTTCCTTAAACTCAGAAAAATCATCAGCAGGATTCGATGATCTGATCTCATGATTAACATTACTATTGTTATGATATTGGACCTCAACCGACTGCTTCAAAGATTGAATCTCGAACCGCAGGGTTTCAATGACATAACCTTTTTCATCGATGAGATTTTCCAGAGACAACGTTTCTAGAGACAACTTTTCCGATCTAATATAAAGGGAGGTTATTGAATCGGTGATAAAGTGTCGGGTCTCGATGCAATTGGTAGTCTGTAAATTTGTCAGGTATTGAGGTTTTATTTTGGGCAAAAGTTGAGAGAGCAATTTTGCACCAAACGTAGAGCGGAAGTCAGCGTTGCTTCATCGAAATGGATTGAGAACCAATGAGCAAGATGTGAGAATTGTTGAGCGCGTAATGAATTCTCATAGATACAATTATCTGATTAAATTCTGGGTGAATTATTTTATAGACTCTGCAGGAATTAGATGTGATCGAAATGTAGATTTCATTAAGGGTCAATGCATGAGTCTGAAACGATTCGGGTGATGCAGGCAGCCTGCATCAAATTTTTGGTATCAGAGCCAGCTTAACGCTCTGAAAAGATTGTTTTGAGGAACTAAATTTTAATTTTAGCAGATGTATAATTGCCTGGAATTGAGTTTGTTGAAGATGAAGATCAGAATACAAACGATGTGAGATCAGAATGGAGAATCAGAGAATGCGCGGGAAGATCTGGTAAGAATGTTTAAATTGATTGCATGACTGATTTGATTTAAGATTGTTTAAATATTGTTGAAGGCAATGATATTCATGAGAGTAGAGATTGGGTAGGCAAAATAGCATTTGCTTACAAACAGGTTATCAGAAGGAATTGATAGTATTTGAAAGATACTTTGATGTGTCTTGAGATAAGATTGTGCAGGTCAGTGGATTTGCTGAAAAATGGAATGAGTTGTACCAGCATCATGACATATGAGTTATGTGAGCAATTGAAGATGTAGAGCCTAAAGCAAGGAGTATTTCAAGAGGAGATGAGAACAACTTCCAACTGAGGTTGGGTAGAAGTTGATGAGGTAGCTCCACAGTTGTGATTGTGAATAGGAGATAACAATTCCAGCAAGAAGAGTGCTGGGCAGAATTGTTAGTCAGTGAAAGGTTCGAGGAAAGAACCAAGAAGTGCCAAAAGGCTAAACTCGGGAAAGTTTGGTGAGGCATGAAGGAGACTTGTTACAGGCGAAATGGAAAAGGTTAGTTGCAGCTCTGACACTAGTGAACAAGGAAAGTTCACCAGGGGAAGGAAAGGAATTGACTATTGATGGTCATGACAAGGGTACAAAGGAAAGTCACAGACATAGGGAAAAGAGTGTTGAAACAGTTGGACCCAAAGGAATGAGTAATGAAGAAAGGGAAATAGAGTTGGCTGAGATTAAGGCAGAAATCAGTCATTTGGAGAAGCTGGTATTGAAAGGAATTAGTGAAAAATGGAAACAAGGATTTTATGTGGGAAGAAGAGTTAAATGGCCTGTGAGAGAATTGTTTGCTAAGAAATTATTACTTCAAAGAACTGAGAATGAAGAAATAGAATACATTTGTGAACCAGAGAAAGGACCTCTCCTTGCGGACGAAGATAGTGATGACAGTAGAGAAGAACTGATCTATGCAGATCAGAATGAGAGGAATGTGTTGACATCCTCTGCACAGACAAGAGGATCTCATATTTTTGGGATTAATTATTTTTGTGAATGTAAACTTGCAGGTATGCAGCCTAAAGAATTTGAACCTATGTATGGAAAAGTGAAAGGAGCAAAGGCAAGACAAGCAAGAAAGGAGATGCATAAGGACTTTCAAGACTTCAATTGGTGGAGGTGTTATAGCTCCAAATCTCACCATTATGGTTTGTGATGCTACACTCATGGCCTAGGGAAACCCCTCCTTCCAGACCTGGTCCAAAATCTAAAAAACAGTGTTTTATTCCCT
>APFE030507761.1:2661-22058 GCA_000404065.3 Pinus taeda | reverse complement strand
TCCTTGTGATTTGATGTTCATCCCTTAGTCATGACATCTTGGAGTGAGCATTGGAAGGTGACCTACTAGAGGCTTGAGGCGGGACGGATCCAGAAGGAGGCTGAGCTTTGAGCCTGCATAAGTGGTTCAGGTGATATTGCTCTTTTTTTTCATACTATTCTATTTGTCTAATAAAGAAACACGTCTTGTTCCCGATACGCTTCTTTCTTTATGTTAATGATGTTCATATTTGAGTTTCATGTATGAATGGATGTCTAAAAGCTTATAACTAACTCCTTTATTATATAACATAAAGGTGATTTTTATGTAAATCTTTGTCCATATACTGCTGCATTCCTTGGAATTGTTGTTTTTGCAGGGCAAAGGAGCGGAAGGGACGTGAAGAAGGGTTTGCACCCTTGAGGAACTACCCAAACGTAGGACCTGAGGTATGTCCTTCTCACATTAGAAATAGCTTTTTCTAGCATAACGGCTGTGTGTGTGCATGTTTCTTGATTTAGACAACTCTCAGTCTACTAGGGTTCCACCCAAGAGCCTTAGGGGATAAAATCCCGCAACAGGAGGAAATTAAAAGGTATGGCTAAATGGTTATGTCTTCTTTTAGTGGAAACTTATTTGATCATATTTGAAGGAATTTTAGCATGGAAAGAAGACCAGTAGGAAATGGAAACAGGAAAGGAAACAAATGCAATGCATATTTATGAAGTGAAGAGAAGGAAAGCTGACACCGAGAACTTAGCTGAAGAAGGTAAGCCAAGGAAATATTTGGAAGATCAAAGTCTCATCAAAGAAAAGGAAGAGGCATTATTGTCTTATTTGGAAAAACTGAGTATTGGAGGAATTTGTGTAGAACAGGAAGGCATTCTACAAACTTATGATGAAGTTGCCAAGTATAGTCAAGAAATTGCAGTCCCAGAAGTTTTCTTTGATGAAGAAGAAATCATAAATGTTGAGGAAGAATTTCCCAATAATTTAGTGAACTATCAGAATAGTTCAGAGGAGCATGATGAGCTGATCATTGAGGCCTCAAATGAAGAGCCTTGCATTTTTGAAACTGACATGTTGTGTATGTTTTCATGTTTGACAGGTGAGGAACAACGATTGGACAATGTGCTTATGCATGTTGATGAAGAACTGAAATTACTGGAAGAAATGGCTGAAACAGAAAGATATTTTGAACATGTATTTAATAATTTTGAGAATGATGGTATTGGCAAGGGAATTTTCATGATTAAAGGAGCTGAAGATAAACAAATGAAGGAGGAGTTATATGCAAATGACATGTTTATTGAATATGAAGAAATTGACATTTTGCTGAAAAAGTTATTAGACAAATCTGAAGACATAGAGGGAAGAATTATCTTTGATGATAATGAAAAAGAGGCTGTAGAGTACAAACAACAGATTGTAAATGGAAAAGGAAAGGAAGATTTGGACAAAATTTTTATAATTTGTATGGAAAAGGAGAATGTACAACAGACAGATGTTAGTGGAGTTCAGTTAAAGACAAATGGTAAGAAGGAATTTGAGAAATTGTGGAAGATGAAATTAAATGAGAACAGGGACAGCAAGAAGGAGAAATTGACCATAGGAATTTGTATCAGTAGGGGACAACAGCAAATGATGATTTGGAAACCTGGAGGAACAGAAGTGACAGTGGTAGAAAAATTAAATCAACAGCATAATGAAAGTAATGACCAATTACAAAGTAAAGTTTGGGATACTGGATGGACAACAGAAGAAACACATGACCAGGTGGTCATGGAAACTTTCAACTTCGTGAGTCTGATGCAGGAGCATCAGAATTAGCCAGCAATGTGGAGGATTGTCCACATGTTGTGGCTAATCACAGTAAAATTCATTGACGGGTTTGCCAAATTCGGGATTACTAGGAAGAATAAACTTTTCAATTAGTTTGTTATTGTAATAAGTGTGAGATTGCCTTATTTTAGAACAGAGATAAGGTTGTTAAACAAATGTGATCAAGAGTGATAAGATAAGAAATTTGTTGTTATGATATTTCGGCAAAACAAGAGATCCCGTTTGTTATTATTAGAAAATAGCATCATCATAAAAATGTGATGAGGCGAGAGCTTAGGGTTTGTTTTTTTTAAGAGAGAAGGGGAAATAGTTAGGTGGATTTTTGGGGTGTGGAGCAGAAGCTCCAATTAGTAGCGAGGTGTGTGTAAAAAAAACAAATAGTGATCAGTCTCTGTGTAATTGGACAAGAACCGATACTCTGTTCCATTCGTTAAATGCAATTGTGGTTTGTATGTTGACAGAGGTCAATTCTTATGAATCAGATCTGAGATGGAGACACTGTATTGCTATTTTCTATGAATAGAATTTGTGCTGTGTGTGTATCATTTTCTGATGAGCGTGAATTTGAATATTAGTCTTTCTATTGTAAGAAAAAAGAAATGAGGGCGGCCTGTGTGTTCTTATTTTAAATTGTAAATAACCTCATTATTAAGTCAACTCGGTATAGTGGGAATTGGCTAGTTGCAAAGTCATTTAATATATGATTTGGTGTAATCATCTATTGGAACCTTTAAATGTAATTAAATTTTGTGTCAATCGATTTGTCGGGTCTGTGTATAGCCTTCGTGTTGGACCAGAGAGGGTTCATATCACAACGGATGACACTGGGAAATGGATGCGAAAGGTTGGAAAGTTCATTGAAGTGAAGTTGGATTTGGAGTAATATCGGAGCATATATAGGAAGAGGGGTTGTTTACCATTAAGATTTGGAAATTTCCGATCAGTAGCATATCGGTGGACGCAAAGCGTCATAAAGAATGGTTAATGTGATATCGGATCCGATAACATAATATCGGAACTGTGGATCGCCGATTAGATCAGGTCAGAAGGTGTTTGATATTTGCATTGGAGCGGAACTGTAGTAATGGTCTATAATTGCGGCATTCAAAAGAATTGTGATTAGGTGTCTTTGGATAGTTATCACATCAAGAATGATGTAAATGCCCAAGTTCCTGTGTCATATTAAGATTGCAAGTTGAGTTAAATCAGTCAATCAGATACAGGAAAATCAAATCCAGATCCCACTATGCAAGTATCATTATTCTCATCATCTTCTTCCATAAATTGAGGCTGAGCTAAAGCATCAGCAGCTTGATCTGAGACTTCACTGATTCCACCAGCGGAATCAAGAGGGAATGGTCGTTTACTACTTCCTTAAACTCAGAAAAATCATATGCAGGATTCGATGATCTGATCTCATAGTTAACATTACTATTGTTATGATATTGGACCTCAACTGACTGCTTCAAAGATTGAATCTCAGACCGCAGGGTTTCAATGACATAACCTTTTTCATCGATGAGATTTTCCAGAGATAACTTTTCCACAGACAACTTTTCCGATCTAATATAAAGGAGGTTATTGAATCGGTGATAAAGTGTCGGGTCTCGATGCAATTGGTAGTCTGTAAATTTGTTAGGTATTGAGATTTTATTTTGGGAAAAAGTTGAGAGAGAAATTTTGCACCAAACGCAGAGCGGAAGTCAGCGTTGCTTCATCGAAATGGATTGAGAACCAATGAGCAAGATGTGAGAATTGTTGAGCGCGTAATGAATTCTCATAGATACAATTATCTGATTAAATTCTGGGTGAATTATTTTATAGACTTTGCAGGCATTAGATGTGATCGAAATGCAGATTTCATTAAGGGTCAATGCATGAGTCTGAAAGGATCCGGGTTATGCAGGCAGTCTGCATTAATTTTCATTATTTTTCTTCATTTTCCTCCTCACATGCAACCTGTGACCTTTCACCTCCGTTTTCTCCTAATTTCCATTTTTTTCGTAAATAAATGTGCCAAAATGCCTTTTTTTCCTCTTTATTGCCTTAGCCATTGCCTTTGCCAAATTCCTTAGCCATAAACAACCAAATGAACACCCATTGGGATGTCCTTCCTACCATTCAGCTTGGAATACCTATCCCATCATCCGTGGTATTTATATATTTTTACATGGAAATTTCATCAGGGTTGTTATAGTTGCATTTGAAGGAAATGCTTTATAAGGGATACATTAGACCAATTTTATCACCTTGGGTTGCACCAATAATTTTTTTTATGAAGAAGGATGGTATTATCATATTGTGCATTGATTATAGGTAGATGAACAAGGTGTTGATCACGAACAAGTATCCATTGCCAAGGATCGATGACTTGTTTGATCAGTTGAAGGGAGAAGCAATGTTCTCAATGATTAACCTAAGATTAGGATACCATCAAGTGCACATCAAAGAATAGGATATCGACAAGCCTACTTTCCAAACCATGTATGGGCATTATGATTTTGTTGTGGTTGCTTTTAGTTTGACTAATGCTCCAACTACTTTCATGTGCTTGACAAACAATGTGTTTTGTCCTTACTTGGACAAGTTTGTGATAGTATTCATTGATGATATATTGATATATACTAAGAATGAGGAAAAGCATGTAGAACACCTGGCAACAGTGTTAAAAGTGTTGAGAGAGCATCAATTGTATTCCAAGCTTAGTAAATGAAACTTCTTAAACAGAGCTACATTACTTGGGATATGTTGTTTCCAAGGAAGGTATAACAGTGGACCCATAAAATATTAGAGATATCATGGAATGGCCAAGTCCTAGGAATGTGGATGAGGTTAGATCATTCATGGGGCTAGTAAGTTACTAAAGGAATTTCATCAGGAACTTCTCATAGATTTCCTATCCTATTACATCATTACAGAGGAAAGGAAATAAATTTGAGTGGACAAAGGAATGTGCAACTAGTTTTGAGTAGTTGAAATAGTTTCTTACAAATGCTCTAGTTCTAAAGATTGCAAATCCAGATAAAGAGTTTGTGGTGTGTAGATATGCTTGCACGAGAGGTCATAGTGGAGTCCTTATGTAGGAGGGCCAGGTGGTGTGCTATGAGGAAAGGAAACTAAATGAGCATGAATAGAACTATGTGACTCATGATCTTGAATTGGAAGCTATTATTCATGCCTTGAATATGTGGAGGCGTTATCTTCTTGGCGGGAGGTTATTTTGATGAGTGACCATGGTGGACTGAGGTGTCTATTTGACCAACCCAATTTGAATGTTAGGAAAGATAGATGGTTGGCTACCCTTAGTGAGTTTTCTTTTGAGATTAGATAAAATAGAGGAAAATAGAACAGGGTTGTATATGCCCTCAGTAGGAGAGTGCAGATAAACCATGTTGCAATTTTGAGCTCTTATGGGACAGATTTGTAGGAGTGGTTCTTGCAGGCAGGGAAGCATGATGACAAGTATCAACAGCTTAAGCACATGTTATAGAAGGGTACAGGTAAACAAGATGTGGATTATCATCTCACGGAGGATGTCTAGGTGAGATTTAGGGATAGGATTTATGTGTCGGATGACAGTGAGCTCAATAAGCTTATCTTGAGGGAGTTTCATATCAAGAAATATTCAAGTTACTTGGGATATCAGACTAGGTTGATATTTTTGAAGAAGTTATACTATTGCCCGAATTTGAAGAAGTAAGTGGAGAAGTTTGTTTCTAGATGTCCAAAATGTCAATAGGTGAAATTTGAGTGTAAGCACACAATTGGTTTGTTACAGCCTATTCTAATTTCTGAGTGGAAATGGGAGGTCATCTCCATGTATTTCATTACAATTTTCCCAAGGACATCGAAGCAACATGATTCCATCATCGTTGTTGCTGATAAGTTGAGAAATGTAGCTCACTTCATTCTAATGAAGACTAATAATTCAACTAGTGAGTTAGTTGAGATCTTCATTAGGGAGATAGTGAGATTGCAGTCTTGGTTTCATGAGTGTTAAGTCAAAAGAGTCTATTGCTAAACTCCAAAGTGTAATTCCATCGTGGAAGATTCATCATGGAAGAGTTTTAAAGGTCATTTCATAGAATATCTTCTCATTATGAGTTAGTTATGTTGATAACGTTTCAGTTATGAGAATCAGTTTTGAAGGTCAGTTAAGGTCAGTTATGCCATGTCATGGTCATCATTGCAAAAACACCCTTATTCATTTCTTCACATCACCAGGTGGGTTATCATGATTCCAAAGAAGGAAATAGGGGTATGAAGAGTTTAAAATATGTTCTTGGCTCTTCATTCCCCTCATTCGAAACATATCTTGGCTCTAAAGAATTTCGTAGGTTGAAGAAGAACATTGCAAGTCTAAAAATTGGATTTGTTGTGTATCCACATAATGTCGCGTTTTTGTGAAATCAATGGTAAAATTGTTTATCTAGATGCAAATTATTGTTTTGGTGGAAGCCTTATTTTTGCATGAAATTCTAATTACTTCCATGTGCTCAAGAGATGCCTAGAAACCCTGCAAATATCTAAATTTCTTACTCATTGTGTTTTCTGCAATTCCACAACGCTTTGCCTTTGTATTTCGTTTTTATGTTTTTAGCTTCATAAAACACCCAAACTCTTGTCTTCCACCTTGATATTGAAATTTTCCCTGCCATTCAAGTGAATTAAACCTCTTACCTTTTCCTTTCTTTCCTAATAGGTCTTCCAAAAGAAGCAACTTACACAACAATTTTGTATCCTAGCCAAGCCATTAGGGTTAGCATTTTTGGTGTAAATGTGGAAGTTTTGTCATTTTTGGTGGAAATAGGTTTGGAAGGAGTCTCCAGCATGATTAGAATTATTTCAGAATCATGAAAAGGATGTTCATCTTGTTCAAAGACATCATTGTTGATCAAAACCTATTAAGAGCAAGTGGAGTTGGGCTTTTGCACTGGCACTTCATTTTTTGCTACAAATTTTTTTATCAAATTTGGATGATTTGTACAATGAAAAAAATATGTTAAGGAGGAATTTGTTCATGTATAGGTTTTTTCACACACATAAAAGTCATAAGGAAACCTAGAGATTGGTCAGAAGTATCTCAATCATGGAGCGTTGCGCTTTCAAACAATCATTGTATTTTCACCATATCTCTTAAACAATATACCCTTTTTCCATGAAATTTTTATAGGAAATGTATGGAGGTAGTATGAATAACCCCACTTAATTTTAGGTCAAAATTCTTCATGGTTTTTGAGAAATGGGCCACTATCATCTACAACCATTTTCATATCTTCTCGAAATTCCTAAGTCGGATTTGGCTTGAACTTTTTGTGGAGAATGATTATGATGATATTAACTTTATTTCAAAAAATCATCTCAATCTAGCTTACTATTTAGGAGATATTAAAAAAATATCAGTCATTTTCCTTCTTTGCTGCATTTTTGGTATAGAGATGCTTGTTTGGTGTTTTGATGAAGAAAGTTTTGTGGGTGTTGTGTGATATCATCATTGTAGTGTCATCATCCTCATGAGTGTGTGCATATTTTATACAAACATCCTTGACCACTTAAACCATAAGAAGAAAATGGCACTGCATTTCATAAACACGTGTTGCGTTTTTGCCTACTGGAATATTTGTCAAATTTTTGGTGTTGTATTGTAAAAAAAATGTTTTTAAGGCGAAGGTGTCCATATGCATGTTTATTTGCATGTGTTTGAGCCATCAGGAAGCTCAGGAACAGGTTGGAAACATCTAAAGTATCAAGCATTGTGTTTTTGTGTGTTGCACTTTTGCATTTCTGAAGAAGTTTATGGACATACTCGCTACACAATCAGACAGTCAAATCAAATTTCATTTAAATTTTCCTAATAAAGATTTCAGTTATGCAAAGTGGCATCCAATATTTCAGGGACTTGAGGCTCATTTTTGTGGAGGATTATATTCCATTTGGTCAATAAATCCATAAGTAAGAGACACACCTTACATCAAGTCATCAACAAAGAGGATCAATCTGAGTATTTTTCTCTTGAGATAGATGGTAGGTAGTTTTCTTGGCAGTTAATGATAGGACAAGTAGCCCAATTTTCCCAATAATCTTATTAGTGTTTTTAAACAAAAAATCAACAATTCGGAGATTGAGGACAAATTATGCCAAGGTGGAAAAGTATCCATGTTGTTAAGGCTCAAAATCAAACATAAGCGACATTCAAAAGAGAAATCATCAACATATGAAAACTAAGGGATTCATCTCTAGAATTGTAGGATATGTGGTAGCCAAGAGTGATTCCGACACCTACAATTCGATACAATTTTCAACTTGTCTGTTTTAATTCATCTTTTATGATTGTATTTGATTCTATTTTCCAGCAAAAGGAGGAAGTATTTTAAGATTATTTTTATTATAAAAACATGCTTTTTTGTAATAAGAAAGGGTTGGTTGGCTATATTGGAGAGAAAATAACATTGTGTGTATTGTAATTATTTTATGAGACTTAATGAAATTTGCGGATTAGAAGTACTTAGTTAAATCCTTTTAGAGATTCATGTGATTCAGATCTTTTATGTGAGTGCTTCCTATTTTGTGTGTGTGATATTTCTTCCTATGATGTTTAAATGAAAAACTTGTTTCATAATTCATGTAGTTAATGGTGCTATGTTGCAATCATTTAGACATTCCATATGTTTTTTCTTCCATAATCATTTTAAGATTCATCCATTGTTTGTTTCCTTGAGATGGTTATCTACATTATTTATTCTTTTCACATCTTCAAATATTAATTGGCATAACGAAATGTTTCTATCTTGCCTCTGAATAGTTTTTCCCAATTCACCAAGCATCAACCACGTCATTAATCTCAATTTTTACTAACTCCATACACAATGGGTTTTTATCTACCCTACTACCACACCTATAAACTCTATTATTTTCCAAAGATATAGCCATTTTTCTTCATTAAAACTATTCTTTAGTGACTTAGTAGAAAGAGAGATCCCTCTCTGAAGTTGGAAGTGCTAGATTCCAATTTCTAAGTGGTTTGTGGTTACCTCTAGAATTTCTCTCCTCAGCCTAGGGAAATTTACGAAGTGCTAACATTTTGCCACTGTTGCCGAGGAGTGAAAGGCTCCATCTTCCCCGGGAAATATCATAAAAGTTTCAAATATGATTTCTGATGGTGGACAACAGTCAGACATAAAAAGGCTGAACTATTCACCTGATGGCTCTAAAATACTTCAAAAAGATGGAAGGTCGGTACGTGAAATCTAGACACATAAACCTGAATTGTTTTGAAGATATAATATTGTATTTTATCAAATGCTTGCTATCCTTTCTTGAAAATGTCTAAAGTATTTTCCTCTATTTGCTTTATCCAAATGAAGACTACCAATTTTCACTTGATTCCCCTTTTAAAATTGTATATCATTCCTTTGAAACTGTAAACGCATCTCTATATTTTGTTAGTGATCTTAAACAAGATCCAAATGATAATCATAGTCAAGCCAATACAAATCCATCTCAAAAATTCATAATCATGTTTGCTGCCTGATATGCCCCATTAACTCTGCGAGGTCCTTTACATGATTTATGATAGAAAGAAGGTTGCCTAAATTTGATGGTATAGGTGAAATCATAGCAAGCCAACATGTAGATAAAATAATTGACTTCATTGGCCTTGAGGAAGTGGATCATGAATATGTCAAATTGAGCCTTTTAGCTCAAATCCTTTCAAGAGAAGTTAGTAATTCATATAGAAATTTGACAGTTGGAATCATTATTATTTTCCAACAATTTGAACACACTTTCCTTGATTGATGGAAGGTTAAAAAAAACCCTTTTCAGATTATGGCTAAGTATAGGAATCTAGAGATGTAATCAGGGGAATAAGTCCAATATTTCTCAACTAGATTCAATAAGATTTACAATTCCATCCCAATAGACAAAAAGCCTCCCCCAGGATTGGATCTACTTCACTATCTAGATGGATTTGATGCAAAGGTGGCCTACCAATTAAGGGAAAGAAAGCCAACAACTTTAGAAGACACGCAAAAAAATGTTGTTGGTGTGGAAGTGAATCTACTGACCAAAAGGGCCAAATGGAAGTTGAAAGAAGGAGAGTGGTCAATTTAAGGAAATTAGTCAGCCTAGATATTAGCAGTATTATAGTTTTGACATGGAACATAAAGAAAAAAATGAGTTAATTGACAAAATCTCTCTACGCTTATCTTTTGTTTCATTTGAATCGTTGAAATAAAATTATAAGATTACTAATGAAGCTGGGAAGCAAGTTGAAAATAACATAGATTGGCACAACCTTATTATGTATTTGATGATCTGTTACTTGTTATATGGAGGACTTCTTCAATCCAAAATCACATTCATTGAGTAACCATGAGATTTAAGATGTAGTTGAAGGGTTGAAACATGAAGAGCATTGTGAATTAATTCAAGGTAGTTATGTGCCATTAAGTTTTGGTTCATTTGAGTACTTGAAGAAAAATGTTAAAACTATCACTAAAGCAAAGGATGGTGATGTCGTGTTAGTTATGCTCATATATAGTCATTATGATTTAGTTATGTTTATGTCATGTTAGTTATGAGAATCAGTTTTGAAGGTCAGTTAAGGTCAGTTATGTCATGTCATGGTCATCATTGCAAAAACACCCTTATTCATTTCTTCACATCACCAACTGGGTTATCATGATTCCAAAGAAGGAACTAGAGGTATGAAGAGTTTAAAATATGTTCTTGTCTCTTCATTCCCCTCATTTGAAACATATCTTGGCTTTGGATCATTTCATAGGTTGAAGGAGAACATTGCAAGTCTTGAAATTGGAGTTGTTGTGTATCCACACAATGTTGCGTTTCTGTGAAACCAGTGGTCAAATTGTAAATCTAGATGAAAATTATTGTTTTTGTTGAAGCCTTAGTTTTGCATGAAATTCATATTAATTCCATGTGCTCAAGAAATGCCTAGAAACCCTACAAAATCTCTAAATTTCTTACTCGTTGTGTTTTCTGCAATTTCATTGTGCTTTACCTTTATGTTGCGTTTTTATGTTTTTAGCTTCATCAAACACCTAAAGTATTGTCTTCCACCTTGATATTGAAATTTTCCTTGACATTCAAGTGAATTAAAACCTCGTACTTGTTCCTTTCTTTTGTAAGAGGTATTCCAAAAGAAACATCTTACACAAAAATTTTGTTTCCTAGCAAAGCCATTAGGGTTAGCATTTTGGGTGTAAATGTGGAAGCTTTGTCATTTTTGGTGAAAATAGGCTTGGAAGGGGTCTCCGATATGGTTAGCATTATGTCAGCATCATGAAAAGTATGTTCATCTTGTTCAAAGACATCATTGTTGATCAAAATCTATTAAGAATAGATGGCGTTGGGCTTTTGCATTGGGGCTTCGTTTTCGGCTACAAAACATTTATCAAATTTGGAAGATTTGTACAATGGAAGAAATATTTTAAGGAGGAATTTGTTCATGTATAGTTTTTTTCACACACACTAAAGCCATCAGGAAACCTAGAGATTGGTCGGAAGTATCTCAACCATGGAGCATTGCGCTTTCAAACAGGCACTGTATTTTCACCATATCCCGTAAACCATATACCCGTTTTCCATGAAATGTTTATATGAAATGTATGGAGGTAATATGAATAAACCCACTTAATTTCAGGTCAAAATGCTTCACTTTCCGAGAAATTGGCTACTTTCATCTACAATCATTTTCACATTTTCTCAAAATACGTGAGTCAAATTTGGCTAAAATGTTTTGTAGATAAGGGTTTCGATGATATTAACTTTCTTTCAAAAAATTGTCTCAATCTGGCTTACTTTTTAGGAGATATTAAAAAAATATAATTCATTGTCCTTCTTTGTTGCGTTTTTGGTATAGAGATGCATGTTTGGTGTTTTGATGAAGAAAGGATTGTGGGTGTTATGTGATATCATCATTGCAGTCTCATCATCATCATCATGAGTGTGTGCATCTTGTATACAAACATCCTTGACCACTTAAACCATAAGAAGAAGATGGCGTGTGTTTTTGAAACACGCGTTGCATTTTTTCCTACTGGAATATTTGTTAGATTTTGAGGTGTTGTATTGTAAAACAAATGTTTTGAAGGGAAAGGTGTCCATATGCAGGTTTATTTGTAGGTGTTGGAGCCATCAAATAGCTCAAGTACTGGACAAAGACCTCTAAACTATCAAGTGTTTCATTTTTGTGCAATGCACTTCTGCATTTCTGAAGAAGTTTCTGGACAGACATGCTGCATAATCAAACAGTCAAATCAAATTTCATTTAAATTTTCCTGATAAAGGTTTGAGTTATGCTAAGTGGAATCCAACATTTTTGGGACTCGAGGCTCATCTTTGTGGAGGATTATATTCCATTTGGTTAATAAATCCATAAGAAAGTGACACATCTTGCATCAAGTCATCAACCAAGAGGATCAAGTTGAGTATTTTTCTCTCGAGATAGATGGCAAGTACGTTTCTTGGCAGTTAACGATAGGACAAGTAGCCTAGTTTTCCAGTAATCTTATTAGTGTTTTTAAACAAAAAATCAACAATTCAAAGAATGCAGACAACTTATGCCAAGGTGGCAAAGTATTCATGTTCTTAAGGCTCAAAATCAACCATAAGTGGATTTCAGAAGGGCACTCATAAATAGATGGAAATTAAGGGATTCATCTCCAGAATTGTAAGATACTCGGTAACCAAGGTTGATTCCAACACCTACAGCTCGATACACTTCGAAACTCATCTATTTTAATTTGTCTTTGATGATTGTATTTGATTTTATTTTCCAGCAAATGAGGAAGTAGTTTAAGATTATTTTTATCATAAAAACATGTTTTTGTAATAAGAAATGGTTGGTTGGTTATATTGGAGAGAAAAGAACATTGTGCATATTGTAATTATTTTCTAATATTTAATGAAATTTGCAGATTAGAAGTTCTTAGTTAAATGTCTTCAGAGATTCATGTGATTCTGATATTTTATGCGAGTGCCTCCTATTTTGTATGTGTGATATTTCTTCCTATGATGTTTAAATGAAAAGCTTGTTTCGGAATTCATGTAGTTAATGATGCTATGTTGTAGTCATTTAGACATTCCATATGCTTTTTCTTCCATAATCATTTTAAGATTCATCCATTTTTTAATGCCTTGAGATGGTTATCTACTTTCTATTCTTCTCACATATTCAACTATTAATTGGCATAAGGAAGTGTTCTATCTTGGCTCTGAATAGTTTTTCCCAATTCACCAAGCATCCACCACGTCATTGATCTCAATTTTTACTAACTCCATGCACAATGGATTTTTCTCTACCTTGCCGCCATACTTATAAACTCTGTTATTTTCGAAAGATCTAGCCATTTTTCTTCATTAAAACCAATCTTTAGTAACTGAATAGAAAGAGAGAGCCCTCTCTAAAGTTAGAAGGGCTAGATTCCAACTTCTAAGTTGTTTGTGATTACCTTTGGAATTTCTCTCGTTAGCCTAGGGAAATTTACGGAGTGCTAACATTTTGGCACCCTTGTTGGGGAGCGAAAGGTTCCATTTTCCTCGAGAATATCATAAAAGTATCAAATCTAATTATTGATGGTGGACAACACAAACATAAAAAGGATGAACTATTCACCTGATGACTCCAAAAAACTTCTAAAAGTCTGAAGGACAGTACGTGAAATCTAGGTACTTAAACCTTAATTGTTTTCAAGATATTATATTATATTTTATCAACTGCTTCATATCCTTTCCTGAATCCTATCCTTTCTTGAAAATGTCAAAAGGATTTTCCTCTATCTACTATATCCAAATGAAGGCTGCAATTTTTCACTTGATTCCCCTTTTAAAATTGTATATCATTCCTTTGAAGTTGCAAATGCATCTGCATATTGTATTGGTAATCTTAAACAAGATCCAAATGATAATAATAGTCATGCCAGTACAAGCCCATCTCAAAAAATCAAATTCATGGTTATGTTGATGCCTCTAAAATCATTGCATCAACATCGGGGAAAACCACCCAGTCCAGACCTTAGAGCAGCTCCTTTTCCATTTGGTGTGGTGGCTCTGACTAGATGTAATGGGACTAGTTTCCCAATGATATATGAGTTGATGTGTGATTGGTTTGTAATGTATAACAAAAGTGATAAGCGTTTTGTTCTAAAGTGTAAAAATATACAAAGATAACTAATCTATCCTGGGTATTCTTTTAACAACACGATTTTTTATTGTTTCTATTAAATAAATAACAATAAAGATGACTTATTCATAAAATAGAAATATGCATTCATATGATGATTACTTTGTTTAAGTAATTAAACAAAGTAATAATAAAAAAATTATCACATTGATAATAATATATCAGTGACATATATATTCAAAAGATAACAATTCTGAAACATTAAAAAATGACAAGTTAAAGAATTGCTTTAAAAAACATCTATAGCAATGTTAATAAGTGCTCATTCACATAGAGAAATAAGACAAAAGTAGAGATAATAGTACCGTATGCATTTGGATTCTCTCAATGTAAACAACATTCAAATTCTACTTTCTAATTTGGGAATGCCTTCAAAAGACACAATAGTGAAAATCTCATAAGAGCCTCTTTTTCAAAATGCAAAACTCTGGTCTAGTCTTTGATAAATAAAAATATTAGGAGTACAGTAGTGCAACTCCCAAGTTAAGTTTTTATTAAAAATTGCAGACCTCTTCTAAATACATGAAAGGGTCTTTAAATACTAATAATGATAACAAACTATGAATTAAAATCACTATGCGCTGGTCTAACTAAAGACATATAAATATGATATTTATAATGAAAATAGTAATGTTGTAGCAGTTGAATGGATTCACTGTATCGACTTATGTTTTTCTGATTGCAGTTGATAAATCATGAGCATAGGTTGGATTTCTCATGGCTGACTCATCCTAGAATGTAGCTAAGCTGTATAGGTTGCATCATAGAGTTTGGAGATCATGTAGTTGATTGCATCCAAGAGACACTTCATGGCCATCTGCTGACTATGCGGCTTGACAAGGAAAAACCAGAATGTTTCCCATGTCAAGCTTTGTATTCCTCTGATTAATTTTTCCCTGTGTGTCAGCTCTTGTTTCAATTGTTGTTCCAACAACTTTGCCTGTGGGAGTTTACATGGAGAGTAATGTGTGATCAAATTAGACATATGCAAACTATTGTTTATTAATTCGATCAGATTATTTGTTGTGGCTCTGCATTTGGACGTGGCTCTTTTATCTTTCATTAATTGGGACTCCCATTCGGAAAACAAGATTTCCTTATGTGATTCTTGTATTCTTGGTAGATTGGCAAGTATTCCTTCTTTTGAATCTTGCCATGATAAGAAATTGGTTAACTTTTCATCTGCCTTATCTAATTCAAGCCTAGCATCTATTGATTTTTCAATTATGAATGCAGGGATATCACATAAGGGGGTAGCCAATGATATATTGTGACATAGAATATCCAATTGTTGGGACAAAGCTTTGGTCATTTCCAGGGCTTCTATTCTGAATTCATTTACCTGTGGATACCCTTTGAATCATTTTATATGTTCTTTCATTTGCGTGATTCATTCTTCTTTTGATTTCTTCTCCTTCTCATTCAGCATGTGCAATCTGCTCAACTCTTGAGACAACTCCTATTATTTATGGAGAGTCTACTCATAAACCCTTTGCTTTTCTAGTTTTAACTGCTCTTTTAATTATTCATTCTGCTGACTCTATTCTATCAGTTGTTGTTCAAGTTGATCTATCTTTTGTTGTTGTCCTACCAATTGTGCCTCCAGTTGAATGATTGCCTAGTCTTTTTCCTTTATTAGGTGGTTGACCTTTGAGGCCTTATCTATTTTCGCTGATGTGTAAGCTCTTGTGAACTGAGATAACTTTGTTAAATCCTCAGAGGGATCAACTTCTTCTTTCCATACCACGTTCATCATCTCTGCTTGAGGAGTTGAAAGAGGACTTTTATCAATTTTCCTCTTCTCTCTCTGTCTTTTAACTACAACCCTATGCTTTAGACGATAGAAGACATCGAGAGGTGGCATTTCTTCAATTTGTAGTATTATCTCATCAGTAAGATTCTTAGGAATAATCTCTATGTTGTGTTGAATTCTGGGTAGGCTTCTTGTTCCTTCAATTGGAACTGTGTTGACTTCTGGCTTCTACATTGTAGACATTTTTGGTGTAGTGAACTCTTAGGGTTTATTCGGGTTATTGATGATTGAGTCAAACATCTCTCATTCCTTGATTAGCTTAGGATCAATATTAATCTCCGTATCAAGGGGTTCACTAGTTCCTTCCAGCTTTTGTTCCCTTTCAGTGGTTTTCTCCTTTTCGGGAGTCTTTTCAATGATTTTCTCCTCATAGTGGCCTACTAGTAGTACCATAGAGGTAGTGTTTAACAAATCCAGAGGTAGCATTTCCAATCTTTGTGCTCTGAACTTGTAAAACTCCTCTAGTCCCTCTGCTCCCAATTTGATTTTCACCAATTGTTTAACTTGAGAAAATAACTCGGCAGAAGCAAACAAATCATCATAATTGTTCTTCTCATGTTCAAACTTGGTGATTTTGGCCTGAGAAGTAACATTGTAGGCAACATATTTGGGATCATACTGCCTTTTTGGGATGGCTGCTAAATTTAATATTTTTATTTTCTCGGCTTCCTTCTCTGCATGTTTGAAGTCATGGAGGGTGAAAACACCACATCGGAGGGGAAATGAAGGCCACATATGCTTCTTATGATCCTTTAAGTTCCTTGATATCCTTTCTATTATTATATGATATGCCAATTCTCTGGCAAGTAGCTTATTCGTGACATATACATGAGGGTAAAAAATGCTACCGTAAAGTTTGATGTAAGTGAACCTTTCCTCACCAAACCAACTACCAATTGCAGTCAGGTCCACAGAGGCTTCCTCAGATAACCTAGGAGTGGGTTTATTGAACATGTCATAATACACGGGGAGGATGAAACCATGACAGATTCTATAAAAATGATTTTTGTAATGGGCTTTCCACAGCTCCTTATGATAGATATGAATGGGTTTGGGGTCTTGCGGAGTCCATATCTATCCTAGAATGAGATATTCAAAATTGAAACAGATAGTGTCCATAATATAATCACTCATATAAAATGGGGGTATTACCCTGGTAGTCATGAACCTATTTCTCCTATAATCAAGTATTTGGTTGGCCATTTTGTCAAACAAAATGGTCACCCAATCCATGATAGGCATTAATTGCAGCCTCCATTAATGGTACCATCTCTATAGAAAATTTTAGTAGAATCGTGGACTCCAAAGAGTCTGCACATCATTGTACCAACATAACAATAAGGAGATGACAACGAATCCATAGAGTACATACCCAATGTTTCATGCTTGTGTTTGGTTAGAAAATGCATCCATTGTCATATAGGATTAGGTTCGATGGAATTTTCCTTGGCCTCCAAGAATGCATTGTTATACCACTTCTCCTATTCAAGAAAATGGTACATTTATTTAATATCTTCTGCTTCGAATGACCTGAACATCCTTCCATCAGCCGTGAAGAAATTTCTATCCATTATATTGATGCTCTCAATAACCCACCTAACAAGGTCATTATAGGGTAGAACCTTGGTGTGGGTTGCTATCTTATGAAGATATGAGTAGGCCAACTCTTTAAGAGTATTCTCTGACTTACTCATGACATGTATTGTTGTCTCTTTGTCACGCAGAATGAGTCGAGGTTGTGGACAAGATTGACCTTCCTAGTATCTACTGATATCTAGTGACAAGCAAGCCAATCAAAAACTATCTTTCTCTAAACATGCAAGTAAAACAAAGGCAAACAAGTGTCTTAGGCCTACCCTGGATCCAATGCAAGTTTGTGGAAGCCTTGCTCCCTCGCTCCAAATGAGCTTCCTTGAAGTGTATTCTGCAAACACAAACAAGCAAACAATTAAATAGCACCTGAAAAGCCAATATTATAAAGCATATGCATCATAATGATCAAGGAGATTACGAAACAAACCACATAAGACAATTTGTTGAGAAAAATGAATTTGATTGTATTAATTCAAATAAAGAAGAACTTTACAACCTGTGCCTTGATGCTGTACAAGCTCCTCCCAAGGTCTGACAAGAAGTCTCCTCTACTTTGACAAGTTTCACTCACTTCCCAATGAAACCAAAAGGTATGTGATCTCTCCTCTTAAGTTTAACTAGGAAGTCCCAATTCCATCAGCATTTACCCTCAAAATATTTAGCTTCTAACTTCTCTAGCAACTGACCCAATGCCTTAATTTATAGTGCAATGGAGGGAAGTTACTAGGTCCTCCTTCAAAAGGATAAAGTCCTCCTTCAAAGGGATAGCTCCTCCTATCAAGGGATTAGCTCCTTCTCTTTTGGGATGCATGAACCACTTTGGAGCGAACAATCCACACCAAAATCCTTCTAGAAACATCTAGAATTAACCCAAAAGTGAGTTTTTTAGGATAAACTTGCACCTTTCTGACTTTTACAAGGGTACGCATCCACCCCTTTACAGACAGAGCATGCAGGTACGTAGGTATTATGAACAAAGAGTGCAGGTCCGCAGGTAAAAGTAGGAGAAAGTGCAGAACCAGAGTAATATTGATTTTCAAAGTCTTTCTCTCTTTTGCAAAGCTTGACATGAAGAGCTATGGTATGGGACTTGCTTAAGAGGCTAGTATAGGTGATGATAGACCCATACTGATTGCAAATAATCATGGTGACGATATTTTTGTGTAACAGATTACCCCCTAAAGTGCGAGGCCTGTAGTAGATGAGGATTTCATTTATAATTTAAGAAGAGTGAAATACTTTATCATTTCGAGGATTATCTTGCGGAAAGCCCGATTGGAACCTGTAAAAACATTCAAGTACAAAATATATATATGAGATCATATCATCGCTGAGGTAGGCATTCCCATACTCAGATCAAAACTAACTAGGAAATTAAAACTGACTAGAAAGCTATCTACTGCTCTGATATAGGAATGATCTTGTAATACATCATAAGTATAGACACATGTAGACATAGTATGAACCCAACCATCTGTTTATGAATAGTCTACAACATAATGAATACAAAATTCCTCGCAACCTGGATGGTGGAAACTAGATCTAGGGTCTTCATTTCTACTACCCAAAATAGTACGATTCTATCCATGTGAATAAATGTGTCGAAGTCGAACATGGTAGAAACCACTTGATTACCAGTCGATGATGTAAATTGTTAACAAGTGTGAGAGAAACCACCAATAATGACAATGGCTCTCAAAGTACTCAGTACAATCCATGAGATGTGATTATATGTGTCGATATCGAACATGTCGCGGAATCCTTCAATCGAAGGTCAATGATGCAACCTGTCGTTGAAGACAAGAAACCTGCCATTGAGGCATGTAGATCCCAAGGTACTGGTGATTTCTAGATCATCTTTCTAGATAAAGAGCTGAAGTCGATAGAAAGTGATCCGTCGTAGACAAGCCCACGACACGAAATCATAGATCAAGTTTGAAGAAATTTAGTTGCAAGGACTGACTC
>APFE030507755.1:0-10216 GCA_000404065.3 Pinus taeda | reverse complement strand
CAGTGATTTATTGTGATAATCAGAGTTGCATTAAACTCACGGAGAATCCAGTATTTCATGACAGGTCAAAGCATATCGGGATCAAATATCATTTCATCAGAGACTATGTTCAGAACGGAGCTGTGAAGCTTGAGTACATTCCCACTGATGAGCAGGTTGCAGATATTCTTACCAAAGCCTTACCACGGGGCAAGCATGTCTACTTCAGAGACAAGATGGGTGTGGTGAGAAACACCTTCCTCAGTAAGAGGGAGTGTTGAAATTTGGTACCGGAAAATAGGTGGTTCCCTAAGGCTTTGAACTTTGGCCTAGGGAAAAGTGTCTAAAAAAAATTAATTTTTCTCCTAAAGTGACTTTATAATTTTTATAAAGTCAAATCTAATTTAAAAGTGACTTTAAGTGATAAAGTTACTAAAGTCTAATTTTAAAATGACTTTAATAAAGTCAATGTAAAATTAGAAAGGAAATGTGACTTTGGAAATAAATGACTAAGTGTGTCTTTATTAAAGTGGGGCGAATTAAAAAATAGAAAGTGAGATTTAAATGAGCATTTAATCTCAGTCTTAGATCTCAATCTATTTCAGCGATTGGATTTAGGGGTTCCCCGAAAGTCACTTAGGGTTAGATTAAAGAAGAAAAATGAGGAAAAGGTCATTCATTCTTTCATGAGCAGATTGAGAGAAGGAGAGCAAGAGAGATTTCTGGACAGGAAGGAGGAGGAGGCAGTAGCTTGGCACACATCCCAAGGCAACATTTTAACAAATCCATACGGCTGAGTTAGCACAAGTGAAAGGCAGAATTTTGGCACGATTTTCTAGAAATCCATACAGCAAGTGCACAGAAATCGAGGAGCAGAAATCCGTACAAAAAGTGGTTGTACCTTGGCACACAAATTGAGGCAAATCCGTACAACTATACCGCTAGTTTTTTCTGCACAAAAATCGAGGAAATTCGTACAGCGTATTTATGGCAGCTTGCATGCTTTTCTAGGCAGGTCGTACAGCAACATTTAAGGTTGAAATTGGGCACAAAAATCGAGGAGGTCGTACAACATTTATTGATGTTCTGTTTTGTTGTTTGCAAGTTTTTCCAGTTGGCTGTGAGGCACGGAAAACGAGATAACTTGTAAAAGTTTGCTTGCTGATTTTTGCTGAATATTTCTCACTGTAAAAGCATTTTCCATAAATAAGGAGCTTTCAAACTGGTTTTCCCCAAGAGTTGTAGAGGGTTTTTCCAGGGTCACCTTGACCAAAAATCACTGTGTTTAAATGTATTTAATGGCTATTTGTATGTGCTGATTTTTGTATTTCTGCATTTTCCAGCATTCTGTAAAATTTCCGAAATTTGGGTTTTCAACATTTATTTTCCAATTGTTGAATGTATGGATATGGGAAAGGGCATTTAACTATTTTAGAGAAATAAGGTGAAACTGAAAACCAGTGTGGGAATGAGAAATTTCTACATTCCTCAAGCAATGGCTCTGAAACAAATGATTATGGATGAACACCATAAGATACCATATGCTAGCCACCCAGGATACCAAAAGATGATAACATGTTATCATCTCAAGTATCGAGATCTGTATTGGTTTCTCTAATCTTTAGATTTATATTAAATAAAAATGAATATTACATACAATTAAAATTTAGCAAAATATCCAAGCTAGGCATCCAACATTATCAATCTTAATTACACATTACAAAAAGAATGTGGGAATTAAAAAGGTTTTACACTATTGTTCTAGGTCTCTTAACAATGGGTCACCCTCGAGCTAGGGTTATGACTCCATCAAGGCAAAGGCTTCTTAAGACAATTAGGTTTCGCAGACAGTACAAGTCTGTGTTCAGACCAAGGGATCAAACTCTGACAACAAATCCAACCATCAACCCTCATTCACTTTAACCTCGACAACCCAAAGAAGTGTACCCTCTTTTATGCACTACAATGTCCCAAGCTATCCCACTTCCCTTCCAAGGCTCGAGCATAGGTCAAACAAGAAGTCTCATAATTGTGGGTTTAAGAACTCTAACTATACCAAAGGAGTCTCCGAGCACCCTCTAGGTCACTCGCTCTAAACGATCCTACCCACCCAATTCCCTGCCAAGGCTCCATCCTTCCCTAAGGAAACCCAATGAAAATTATTAATAAAATCCCACTTAGGTTTCACAAGAATTACCAAGATATAAGGTCTCGATGGCCTTCTAAACTCACAAGCCACTCCAATCTCCAAATTCCAAAAAAAGGAAGTGAGAGTGATCAAGAAATGATTGCCCCTCCATTGGAAAATATGACATATATGCATATCATATATTGGAAAATATGACATATATGATATCATATATTTGTAAAGTGTCATTCAAAGAACTCCACCCCCACCATTTAAGAAATGATTTAGAAATATGTGCACTCACTTTAGAAGCTTTGGATAACTAATAAGTCATGACTTTAATCTTATATCATGCCTTAGAAACTTTGGATAAATAATAAGTCATGACTTTAAGCTTATATGATGCCTCTATGACTCGGGTTATTTCCTGTGTCACCAAAAAATTCGAAATGGGTTATTTACTGTGTCACCAAAAATTCGAAATTCACCAAATTTTAAGGAGAGCCCAATTAATTTGGCACAAATTCATTTTTAACTTTGACAATGTGATTTTAACTTTAAATTTGATTTAATTTGTTTTTAATGATGTGATTTTGATTTTGGAGTATTTAATCATATTAGCATGCTATTTTGAATTTTTTATTTCTATATGTTAGCATGCTATTCTGATTTTTTTATTTTTATCATGAGTTTGTTACATGTATTTTTTATTTTATTTTTTATCTATTCTGATTTTTTTATTTTTATCATGAGTTTGTTACATTTATTTTTATTTTATTTTTTATATATATTTTTAAAATTTCTCTTAATATGTATATTTTCATTTTTATTTTTATATATATTTTTAAATTACTTAATATGTCCAAGTTAATCGCAAATTTTATTCCAAAAATTCACTGTTAAATTTGATAATTTCAATGTCATCAAATTCAATTCAAATTCAAGCCAAGTGACATAGGTTATTTCCCCTAAAATCACTTTCAAAATATAATATTTATTTGACTTAGCCCTTTCCTTGAGCCCTTATCCTCCTTTCTCTCTCATGGAGTCCTAGTCTGCAGTAGTGATGTTATTTCATTAATTTATGCGAGCATATATACATTTTACATTGCTAAGCTCTCCAGCCTAAAACAATACAAAAACAACCCAAAAACCATACTACAAAAACTTTAACCTAAAAACCATACTAGCTCACCAGCATATATCACGTATGTAAATATACATTTACCAGTGGGGTCAAGCTAGTAGTGTTACAAGGAAGAAACCGAATAAAACATTACTTATCAACAATATTCTGATTTCAACAGTGGTAGCACTTCAAAGAAGATTTGACACAAGGTAAGGTGATGATGAGGCAAGTAGCTCCATCTGATAGCCTACAGATGAAATGGCTGCACCAAGCTTGACAATTAGGTTACTTAAGATAAGTAACCTTACCTTCTAGATAAGGTAAGAGCCTTCAGGACCTTACCTCAACATAACAAAGGAAAGGAATACCCTTGCCTTCTTACTTGGGTTAATCGATAACCTTTCTTACATGGAGCCTATTGTCATCCAGAAGATGTTTAAACTTTAAACATAATTATGCTTGACATGTTTCAACGGAACAAGCTTGAAGACTTGACAGACAAAGCTATAAAAGGCTATGAAAATGATAAATGCATAGCACCAATGAATTTATGGTATTCACATCAAACTTTCTGTATTAAGAAGGCATGTGGTTACTCGAATAATAATTGAAATTCAAAGGACAAGAAAAAGAACAAGAAATAAATAATCAATAACAAGATGAGAAATTATGACAATAAGCTGTTACAATGTATTCAACCTACAGGGCATGATGACAACTTCAAAACTATTGACCTTAGGCCCATCCAGGTTTCAAGTACAGCCACATTCAGCAGTCCCACAAAGATGCAAATGACTATAAATATAAACGTCTGGTCATATTACATTATTATGAACATCAATGGGATATCTCTTTTACGATGTATTTAACCTGGTAGAGAGAACAGAAGGAACTTATGCTTGAATCTGAAAGAGGCAATTCTTATTCTAGTCAGGCAGAGCAGTCCCACGTTCTAGATTATTCTTTATCTCAACAGTGTACTTGCCAAAAGCCCTTTCAATTTTCTTATTGAAATGCTCATTACGATCATTGATTGAATCAACATCTTTCTCTTCATGAAATCTGCGCCGTCTACTGAATGCTTTCCTCTTTTGATCTCTGTCTTCAAGTTCCTGCACCATTTTGTCTATGTTCTCTTCTGGAAGCTTCGGTGCCTGAAAAACAGATTTTGTCAAGAATACTAGTAAATCCAAAAGAAATATTAAATTAAAAGCATAAACTATCAATTCTTCAAATACATGCAAAAATAATTTCCTCATCTTAAAATCCAAATAAAACATGTACAACCTTACCTTTCCATATTGCAGGCTTGAACCATCACGATAAAATTCTGGATCAGTTTCTTTCATCTTTGTATATTCATCCGCATTCAAAGGGATGTTTTTGGTGCGCTTTTTGTAGGCATTATATAGGGACTTCTGGTTGAACACTGAATTGTACAATTAGAAAGCCAGTAAGACATCTATTCCAAAACAGTTACTCACGTGTAAGGATAAACAGAGTCTCGAGGCAATTACAGCAGTCAATAATAAACAGAAAGAAGTATATGTGTGATTTGCATATCTATATTAAGACTCCTTACAGTATCTTTTTAAAGGTTAAGAATAATCTATCAACACTTTAACTAAGACGTTTGTAAACAGAAATTAGAACAAGTTTTCCCTTGAGTTCCTACCATCCCATCCAAATGGAGCAGGCTTCTTGTCCCATTTCTTGTATTTTGTTTCAGCTGCCTCTTGAGTATCTAACATGTAAGCTTTTGAAAGATCCAGACCATTTGCATCCAAAAGCTTCCCTAGACTTTTCTTCTTGTCTTCAATCCATTTCTGTTTTGATATGCCTCGTGACTCCTGTGGAGGCTCTTGTCTCTTTTTTTCAGCTAGAATCTCAGTCTGATTAGCTTTTCTTGCTTCATTCTGCAGATAAGAAGTATATATCACACTTGAAATATTTCTGTTTGAACTTTGAAACCAATGGAAAAAATAATGTTTCAGTTTTCACCTCCTGTCTCGGAAAGGATTCAAAACTACCATAGATTGGGAGGAAAATCGTACCCTTCTAAGTCTCAACTCAAATAGCTTCTTTTGCCTTCCAGTTAATTTTGTATAGTCTACCCCAGAGGCATCCTCATTAGTCATCCCATCTTCTAGATCATTGGCATGGGCAACAGCATCCTCAGGATTTTCTGAGTCCTGTGCTTGTGGGTAATCTTGGGGCAAGCCCTCTGGATCAAGATCATTATCAGCCTTCCTCTTTATTCCTTTACCAATGTCTGTAAGTTCCTCATCTTCCTTAGAAGAGACTGCACATAGTAACAACAATAATACATTATGAAATCATAGCACAAAGATAAATGCTTCAGATAGATTATAAGGAGTCTATTACATAAAGAGTCTACTCAAAGCTTTTACAAGAAATTCCATAAAGATAATTACCGCACACTAAACCAAGTACTGGAATTAGCCCTTTAAACCAAGTTCTCTTTGAACAAAAGGTATGATGCAGGAGGATATCTTTCATTCCTAGGGTTAGCAAAAAGATAAGGACAAAGAGCCGCTGTGTGTGAAAGATTTAGTTAAGTGATTTGTAGAGGACAACGATCTATCTGTCTAAAAAACTTTTTAACTACTTAATTTTCTGCTGGTTTTTGTGTTGCTTGCCCTTCATTATACTCCCTTTAAAAGGACTACTCCTTGGCAACACTGGCATGGGCATTAGATCAAACGAGAACGGAGAACAGCCAACAAGGAGACTATATAGCAGATTTTGGAGACCCAAATGAGAGTATTGTCAATAGAGACACCCAGATGTATATGCAATATTAAATTTGAATGGTATGCAACCAAACTTCAATCCTGCACGAACACATTTCAATGCCCAAAGTGCTGAACAGGATAAAAGATAAGTACCAATCCAAATAATACACAAATTAGGCAAGGCCTTGTATCTAGGAGGATTACGGCCTTCTGTAGGATTTCATGTTAAGAAGAAAAGGATAAATCAGTGGAAGCAAAGAAGCAGCTGCCCGATACCCATAGAATTAATGTGTTCAAAAAAATCTGTTTCTTCCCCTTTCATCCTTTGTTCATCATCCTATAATTCAGATTGCTATACTTCGCAGAGACCCATTAATTCTAATGATTCTAACACGGATTTTTGTGGAGAGACATAACAAAAGGTGTTCCCATAATTCGACCAGAAACCCATTAACTCTGATAATTCTGCAGACCGGCTTTTGTTGACCTAGGGTTTCAAGCAGGTTATTGCATGTTTAGAAACTTGGATATCTTGAAACAGAAAAGCCATCCATTCACGTTTTGTCTACCATTCTCTTTCATAGTGTTTGAATGCAAATAAGAAACGTATTTTACAGAAAAAGGAAAGTAGCTACAGTACCTGTTTCTTCCTTTTCTCGGCGTTCCTTGGCTTCGGCGATTTTCCAAAAACAATACTCCACGCATTCATGATAAGGATTTGAAGCATTTATACACTCCGGATGAACTCGCTGCTCCTCCCCCATTACTGATACAATCCAACTAACCCTAGCTCACTTCAAATTACAGAAATGTCCCGCAGACGCCCCAATAGCGCGATAAGTTTTGTAACTGAAATCACGATTTGCAGCGCCTACTAATTACCTGTTATAATCTTTAAAAGCCATTAATACCTTTTCCGAAAGACGCAATCCAACACTAATGCTTTCCTCTTCAGGCAGAGCCACTCCCGAAAACTTGTAATGCTAGAAGAAAATTACAGATCACTCCACCCCTTGAGAATATATTCTTAATGAGACTGTGCCAGAAAACCAAATCACTCCTCGAGATATGTATATATTTAAAATAAGCCTCAGTTTCAGACTGAAAAACTCCGAAGACCCTAAAAAAAATCTATGGTACAAAGGAAGGAAATGCAAGATCTACTTAATAGTTAATCACAATTAAATGGATTAACTTTTACATCACCCGACGCGTCTCTCCCTTTGTTCGAGAGATTTATATGAGGCAAGCAAAAGGCATTTGCCAAAATCGATTTTAAACCAAAGATTCATTAAATATTTACATGGATAAAAGGAAATTGATATCAAGTTCAGATGTATTAAATATGTAAAGGAAAAAGAATTAAATAAAAATATTTATGGAAAGTTAGAATAGTAATTTTATTATTAGAATGATTGGTATAGTTTTCATTTTAGAAATTGTAATGTGTAATTAATCTTTTTATAATGTAGTCTTGAATGTGATTAAAAAAATATTGAATAAAGATATAAGGGTCAGTTTCATTGAGTTTAATTTTGGTTTATTAGATTTACTAAAAAATTACAATGAATTTGATTAATTGAATTTAAAATATGAGAAACATTTTTTTTTATAATTTTTATAATTTTGATAAGTTAATTAGATCATTATGTTTGAATATGTTTAAAATATGTTCATATAATTGATAGTTTTGTAGGTTTTTTAATGTTTTGCAAGAGTAAGGTATTTTAGTGAGGTAAGTGGTCGATAATTTCAAAGTTGTCATTGAATGGTTTAAAGGAATTGTTTAGTTGCATTGTTTAAAATTGTCTTTTTGACATTGTACAATGAGGTACTTTCAAGAATCTTATAACTCTTTTTGATAATGTAGAATGAGATACTTTCAAGAAACTTATAACCTTTTTTTTAATAGAATACGCTTATAGTCTTTAATCATGAGGCCAATGTATTTTCAATTGGGAATAATTTATGTTGCTAACACCTTTTAAATTGCAATGAGTTCAATGGTGGGAAGGTGCTTCCAAAGATCTAAAGGCGGTTTTTTTTTTTTATGGATGATTCATTAGTATTGTGTTGTTTTCAGGTTAAGACAATGGTCTTGCCCGTTATATCTTGAATAAGCGATGTATGTATGTTAATAGTCATTGCTAAGTATATGTTGAAAGCTCTATTTTGACAATATAGGCTTATGTTTAAAAGATCTTTCTAAGATATTTAGCACTCATTATGGACCAACATATGAAATAGGGCATATTTTAATTTTTATATAAAATAGTGAATATATAGACTCTTTTCTCAAGAAAAAAAAAAAAAAAAAATACTATTACAAATATTTTGAAATTGAAATATAATGTATTTTTGTCACCTTCTAAAAATCACAAAATGGATAGTTTATTTCATCCTACAATGTTTTCAAATTTTTCCAATTCTCTATCTCATTATGTAACTTCTGAGTTCATTCTTAGTTTAACAATGTCGTTTTTTATTTATGCTAACTATAACAAAGATATTATTTTTTATCTTCTAAATTGGATTTAATGACCTCATTATAGTATCTTAATTTTCTCTCATCATTTTTTTTTTATTGTAACTAAGTTTTTACCTTTTAAACATTTAAAATTTATGTATCAATTTTTTATTTTAAAGTTTGCAAGTTAAAAACAAAAAACAAAAAATAGCTACAAGGGCAATGAGTGTGGGGGATCATCCTCCCCAGAGGAAACATGGAAGTAGATTTTAGTTAGGGACTAGAGCAACTACAAAAAATGAGGCAAAGACATTGGTAATCTACCAAGGTTTGCAACTACTCAAGAAGTAAGGGATGATACATGCATCAATAACTAGTGATTCAATAACAATAATCAAGTTCCTTTGTCAACAAGAAATTCCACAAAATTGTTTTTGCTTATGATTCATACAAAGAACCATAGTAGTTGCCAAGGAATTTGATGTGCTTGGGTATTTCCAAAGTTTTACGAACCCACAACCAAGAAGTCAATCAATTAGCTAACATTGGGATGGGCATGAATTAAGGGTTTATCAAAATGAATGGGGCTCCCTATTTCTGACCACTCCCTTTGACATTGCCCATACTAAATTAGGAATGGATGATAAACAAATGTGTTTCTTCGCGCAAGCCCATCAAGACATAAATTTATGGTTATTTACACCTCCCCGCTCTAGTTGCACTCAAATAGCAACATTCAAGAGTTGAATGGCTCAACTTATTGGCATGTGGTTCATTGGCTTTGGAAGTAGAGTTTGAGTTTGTAGATGTTCTCTCCTCCCTTGCTCTTAGGATCAACATAAGTGGTGTGAATAAAGGTGCTTGTTTTATTTGCACTCTGATCTAGACTCTTTTAGGTAGTCAATCATCTTATGGGTGGAAGAAATTATTGTAGTTTGCAATAGAATTATGGCCTAGAATCTTCCTCTCTCCCATTTAATTATGGAACATAGCTACAGAGGTGATAAGTGTGTTTGGTGTGATATAGTTGAGGTTAAAATAAATATTAATATATGTGAGAATGAGAATATGGAAGTACAAAAAGTCGGCATGCCCTTGAATCTCCAATTACATCATTCATGGGAGGTTTGGGGGAAATTGTTAGTGGAAATCTAAGAGCAAGACCACTATGCCATTAAGGCTTCCATCTAATTAAGGCTACTTCAAAATCTAAAATAGGAAATGAAGGCCTTCATGCAAATTCAATGAACCAAAATTTTGGGGCTCACTTTGAAAGTGGACTTTGTGGTGTATTTGGTGTCTTTCATCTCTAGTTTCCTTTACCTCCCTTGTAATCCAATCTCCATCTCCAACAAAATATTTTGCATTAAACTGTGAGCTCCAAGGAGAAGAGTTGGATGATCTAGTGTCATCTTAAGTTGTAACTTGAGCCCACTGGAGAATCCACTTAACTTAAGTAGTGTCCAACTAAGGGCATGCATCAAAAGGAATTCACAAAAGGGACCTGGGTCATAAAAAAATGCCCTCCATTGTTATGAAACCAGCTCAAGAAAAGATAGAAAAGATAGATTAACGCCTTAAAATTCAACCTCTTCGAGGGGGCAACCTCCTTTACATTATATAAATGAACAATTCTTCGATGACACAAATGACAAAACCTCCTTTCTATATATAGGAGCCTAAGGAGTCACAATATAACCCAGCCGACCTAACACTAATAATATAAAGCCACAAAAATAACAATAGAGGGATTCTAT
>APFE030507746.1:2842-13915 GCA_000404065.3 Pinus taeda | reverse complement strand
AAACAAGGATCTAAATTCACAAATAATGTAGGATCAGATGTACGTTAACCATATACAAGCATATATAAACAAGTACACCAGGATATGGAAGGAAACAAGAATAGCTTTATTTAGATAAAAGTAGCAAGAGGATTACAACCATGAGCAGCTCTGACCCAGCATCATCCTCCAGCTAAGAAGCCCTTCTTCACCTCAAGAAAAGAAAAATCACCCAACACTGTGAATGTACACCAGATACCAACAACACTTCTCTATAAGTTACAAAATTCCAGCCTCTGGATCTCTGTGATGAGGGATCCATATATATATGATTACAGAGAGGTGAGTCATCTTTTGGGATCTTGATTAGTGTCTTCTCTCTGATAGTTCCTGCTTCCACTTGGAGAATGATGATCTCTTACTCATCCTTGGTCGAAAATGGAGAGGCAACTGTCAGAGGGGAAGCTTCTGGAAGATTCCGTGATCTTCCACCTTGCATTTTTGTCCCTGCCATTTGTCCATTCCTGACCATCGCACCCTACAGAGGAGAAAATAAATATGCATCGCACTCTGTACATTGGTAAGGTGATATCCATCACACCCTCTGCATTGAGCTTTTAGTATGGTCTAGTTTTGACCATTTATGAGAATTTTTCAGTGGAGAATTTCTGGGAGATGATGTAATCAGTTGACCGTGTTCCTTAGGCAGTGAAGCAACACTTTTAGGGACTTAAGAGCCCTCAGTTTATGGACATTTGTGATTGGGGTTGAAGTGCCCAAAAATGTCTATAACAACGATGTTGATCTTCCTGTTGTTTCATTCTATTCTATGCCAACATGAGGTTATCCTTTAAGAGTTGGACGACTTCTTGTTGATGTTCGATGTGATGTTCCACTGCTTGAACCTTAGAATTTTCTCTTAAATATGATGTGATGGATGTTGGCTGATATCCATAAAGTGCCATAAATGGGGTCATTTTTGTTGCTGTATGGAAGGAAGTGTTATACCACCATTCAACCAGAGGCAACCATTTGACCCGTTGTGTCTGTTTATCAGATATAAAGCAACAAAGATATCCTTCCAAACATTTGTTTACTATCTCAGTTTGCCCATCAGATTGGTGATGATAAGATGAGCTATGAGCTAACTAAGTACCAAGACAAGAAAATAATTTTGTCCAAAAATTTCCAGTGAAAATGGGATCTCTGTAACTTACAATAATATTTGGGTTTCCATGTAGCTTTTGAATTGTTTCCATAAATGCAGTAGAAACGGTACTGGCTTTAAATGGATGTGATAATGCACAAAAATGTGCATACTTGATAAGTTTATCAACTACCACCATGATCACACTCTTTCACTTAGACTTTGGTAAACCTGTGATAAAATCCATTGAAACCTCCTCCCAACATTGGCTTGGAATGGATAAAGGTTGTAATAGACCTTGGGTCTTAATTGTTTCAACTTTATTTTGTTGGAAAACCAAAAATTATGCCACAAACTTTTGAATATCTGATTTAAGGCCATACCAAAAAAATTCCTTCTTAACCCAGTGGTAAGTTTTTAAAAATCGTGAGTGCCCTCCTAACGGAGAAGTGTGCAATTCCATAAGAATCTTTTGTTTGAGTTGTGAATTCTTACAGAGATATAAGCAATGTTTGTACCATAACGAATCATTTTGCTAGCTAAATGTATCAAATGTACTAGAATCTTGTTGTAACTTTCGAATAAGTGCCCACACTTCTTCATCATTCTTCCATTCCTCCCTTGCTTCATTTATCCAATTTGGTTGGATAATAGAAATGGCACAACAATGCTTCCACATCCTCATCCTTTCTTGAGAGTGCATCTGCCACCACATTTTGCTTCCCTTTTTTGTAGATGATTTCAAAGTCATAACCCAACATCTTTGTGACCCACTTTTGTTGCTCTTCAGAGGATAATCTTTGTTTTAAAAAGTATTTAAGGCTATCATGATCCGTTTTTAGCTTGAAGTGTCTTCCCATTAGGTAGGGTCGTCATTTCTTAAGTGCATGGAGTATTGCCAACATTTCCTTCTCATAAATAGATTTGGGTAAAAACTTTCCCTTGATTTGATGAATTTCAAAAGCAGCGGGTCTTTCATCTTGCATTAAAACAACACCAATTCCATTTCCTAAAGCGTCACATTCCACAATAAAAGTTTTTGTGAAGTCTGGTGTAGCTAAGACCGGTGCTTGGCACATTGCCTCTTTAAGATGTTCGAAGGCCTTTGTTGCTTTTGGAGTCCATGAAAATGCATCTTTCTTCAATAATATTGTTAGAGGTGTTGCTATTCTCCCATAATTCTTAAAAAACTTGCGATAATACCCTATCAAGCCGAGAAATCCTCGCCGATGCTTTATGGATGTGGGGATTTTCCATTCCTTAATGGCTTTAATTTTGCTAGGGTCTACCTTAACTCCTTCATGAGATACAATATGACCCAGATATTCCACCTCTTGGACTCCAAAGAAATATTTGGATCTTTTTGCATATAATTGTTTCTGCTCCAATAGTTGTAGTACCCTGTCAACATGTTCAACATGATCCTTCCAAGACTCGCTGTAGATTAGTATATCATCGAAAAATACTAACACAAATTTTCTAAGGAAGGGTTTGAAAATGGAATTCATCAAACCTTGAAATGTAGAAGGTGCATTGGTAAGGCCAAAAGGCATGACAAAAAATTCATAATGACTCTCATGAGTTATAAATGTTGTTTTCGAAATGTCTTCAGTCTTCATTCTGATTTGATGATATCCTGAATGAAGATCCAACTTGGTGCAGTAAATTGATCCATGAAATTCATCGAGTAATTCATCAATGAAAGGAATGGGAAACTTATCTTTAATAGTGAGCTTGTTGAGCTCCCTATAATCTGGACACATGCACCATGATCCATCCTTCTTGTGCACTAATACTACTGGAGTAGAGAAATAACTTTGACTAGGTTGAATTATACCAGCCTCTAGCATTTTTGCAACCATAAGTTCAATTTCACTCTTTTGGGCATAGGAATATTTGTACAGCCTGATGTTTGGAGGAACACCTCCTGGAATCATATGAATAGCATGATCATGATCAAAAATAGGTGGGAGACCTTTGGGAGTCTCAAATGCGTTGGAATGATTTTCCAAGACTTTTTGGAGATCTAGAGATATAGATGATTCCGATGTGGAAACATCTAGTGAACATAATTGTGCAATTACACCTCTTTGTTCCTTTTTTAGAAGCTTTGTCATACCGTTAGAGCTGATTATCTTTTCTGGTTTCCCTGTAATACCCCTTAATTCAAATTCCTTTCCTTCCACAGAAAATTTCATGAAAAGTTCTTGAAAATTAAAAGATATTTTACCCAAGAGTTGTAGCCATTGGACTCCTAGTACAACATCAGCACCTCCCATTGGAATGGAAAGCATTGGGCTAGTCAATACATATTCTCCCATGGATAGCTTGATATTATGGCAATTTCTAGAGAAATTTATTGTTCCTCCATTTGCAAATCACTTGACACTCTAGTGTTGGATATAGGAAGCAATTCAATTCTTTTGCTACCTTACAATGAATAAAATCGTGGGTGCTTCCTGAATCAATCAACACTATTACCTTTTTCTTCTTGATTTGTACTTCTATCTTGATGGTTTGAGGAGTGGTAATTACAGCCAATGCATTACAAGATATGGTCGGATTCATTTCTTCTTTATCTAGGCTTTGTTCCTGGAGTATATCCTCTTCTTTTGACCTTTCTTGCTCCTTTTCTTTTTCCTCTTCGCAATCTATGTAGAATAATTTCTTCTCAGCACACTTATGACCTTTAGTGTATTTGCTATCACAACTGTAACAAAGCCCTTTTGCTCTTTTTTCTTCCAATTGTTGTGGTGTCAACCTTATAGGTTGTGGAAGGTTGGGGGTAACAACACTTCCATCTTTATAGTTGTGACTAGTATGCTTCCTGGTTGCCATAAGTTTGCTTTCCATTTTTCTTGCTAACCTGAATGCCTTCTCTAATAATGAATCAGGTCCCAAAGGCGAACATCATGTTGGATATTATCCTTTAAAGACCCTATGAACACATCAATCCTATGCTCCTCTGGAATATCTTTTACCCTTATGTTCAATTTTTGGAACTCCTCAATGTGCTCCATTATTGAACCCTTTTGTTTGAGACTTATCAATTGGCTAAAAAAAGTGTTTCTTTTTGTATCCTCATAATGTGCTATCAATTCTTCTGTAAAAGTTGCCCAAGTGATAAATTGTTTACGAGATCAAAGCCATTGATACCATATGAACTGATTTGGTTCCAAATATAAAGTTGTCATACGTACCTTTTGTGTGTTTTGCACATTATTGAGATCGAAAAATTGCTCCATCTGTAATATCCATGTTGCGGGATCCTTGCCATCAAACTTCCTCATATCGATTTTTGGAATATAGTGGGTCTTCGATCCAACATTAGAGTCTATGGAATCATGATTAACATTTCTTTTGTTCTCATCTTTCCTTTACTAACCTTTCACCATTAGTGACCATTTCTTGTAGCAAATTACTCAAATTTGTCTTCCATTCGTCCATCTTATCATCCATTCCATCCATTTTAGCGTCCATGCCATTCATCTTAGCTTCCATGCCATCCATCTTAGCTTCTACACCTTTCTTTAAACAATCAATCTTAGCTTCTACACCTTTCTTTAAACCATCCATATTAGCTTCTACATCTTTGTTTAAACCATCCATCTTAGATTCTGTTACTTTTTGTGCAAGTGACACTTGTTGCACTTGGTCTCGTAATTTTGATATATAATGTTGCATTTCTTCCTCTTCTTCATGAGTCATGCTAGAGCTTTTAGGTCGCCTACTAGGTGTTTCCATTTTCTTTCTTTAGGGCATCAATTACTAATAATAATGCTTCACTATGCCCTTTGAATTTCTTCAAAATAATTTTTCAAACCAAGCTTAAGAAAACATTTAAAAAAATATACACACCTTTTTTCACTTTGTAGGAGCTCGATATTGCCTTTGATGTATCTCTGTAATGTCGGATCATCGAGTTCTGAAATTACGACCTGCGGTATCCCTCTATGTCCTATTTCCAATGCCACCAGTCTGACCCTAATTGGATTCTCCAATGAAGAGTTATGCCAAATCTCCCACAATGACCTGATTATAGACTAATTCAGTAGAGTGAACTTGTACGACGTGCCACGTGTCCCTGTTTTGACCTTTGGCTCTAAAAAATATATACAAGAAACTACAGTCCGTCCTATTTTTGTACCTTCTTACAAAATTTCAATATGATGCTCAAAGAGAAAGTTATGACGATTTTCCCCAGGTCACCTGTTTGGAATGTAATTCAGGAGTCTGCAAAAAGACCAACTTCCTCAGATCATATCTCTGAAAATATGGTGTGAAAAGCTCTAAAATTTGGACCCGAGGTTCAGTGTGATTTCGTCTCAAATGGGTTTTTTTTTGCTTCTGAAATGTCGCAGAAAAGAAGGTATAGCAAAAATTCCATGATGACCTATTTGGAGCAACAAAACTCTAGAATCCAAAACTCTGATAACAAATGTTATGAAACCAACTCACAAAAAGATAGACAAGAGAGATCAACGCCTTAGAATTCAGCCTCTTTGAGGGGTCGACCTCCTTTACATTACACAAATGAACAATTCTTGGATGATTCAAATGACAAAGCCTCCTTTCTATATATAGGAGTCTTAGGAGTCACAATATAACCTAGCCGACCTAACAATAATAATATAAAGCCACAAAAATAACAATAGAGGGATTCTATGGGGCACAGTAATAAAAATATGGGGACAATAAGGGCACAACAATATTAATAAGGGATACAACTACAATAGTAATGGGGTAATCACTAGTATTATAGGGACCTAACAATTGAGCATTTCAATTCATCTTTTTATTGGAGATAGCTCAATGATAGTTTGGTTGATTCTCTTGTGTGTTGAATGAGTGTGTGTGTGTAGAAGATTGTGCAAGTTGTCTGAGGATTGTATTGATGATTTTCTAAAGTAATTTCCAATTGTAGCAACAATGAGCTTAAATATGTTTCATCCATCATATTTATGCAATGTGTGAAGTGTTAAAGTGTGGATTGGAGTTACAGTGGTTGATGATATTGTGTGGACACTAGTGGAGCATTTGGAGATTGTCTTCTCCTATTTTATCCTTTAGTTTTGTTGGATATTTTGATTCAAGATGATGGTGTTGTTATGATGTTCATGTTGAGCAAATTAGTAGTCTAGTGTGAAATATTCTTAATGACGCTCACATCAAGGAAGTGAAGGAAAGGAGGCTTCAAAGTATACATTGACTTGGCAGATTCAATAGAAGGAATATTTGCATCCATCTAATAGGAGTTGGATAGTCCAATGGTAGTTGGGTGAGGATCATTGATCATGGTGGCCTTCAACGGATGGTAGTCCATAGATCCGAGAGAGAAATAGATTTCGTGTCTGATAGATTCCAGCATAATGTGAAATAAGTCAAGACTTGCAACTTATGGGAGTAAGTTGATCCATGTAAAATTTGTTCAATAAATTAATACAATATATTGAGCATCACAACAGCAACAAGGGTGGTTTTTGACCCAGGAGGAGGGTTTTCGACGAAAAACACTTGTATCTATTATGTGATTGCTTTCATGGTTTTATGTTTGTTTTATGCTCTAATATTTGTTTATGTGCTTTAGATTATGCATGGTTTAAAAGAATAATAATTTGCAAAAAAGGATTAAGAGTGTCACCGCTACTGATTCACTCATCCCCCCTCTCATTAGTGATCTAGTTTCCAACAATTGGTGTTAGAGAAGGGATCTCGGGTAGAAATTGATCGTTGGAGAGTGGATCTTGGAGTTTTTGTCATAATTTTTGCAAAATTTCTGAAATGGATCAACAAGGAACTCCAGTACTTCATAAAGGTAAATTTGCAACTTGGAGAGTGAATTTGGATTCATATTTTTTATCCATTGATTAAGATATTTTACTATGAGTTGAGTATGGAAATAAATATGAATCTAATGATTTCCCTAAAAATATATTTTGAATAGTATTTCAAAATATGATAGCATGAATGTGAAGCATTGTGAGACTCGCAAAGAAATGTTGGATAAGTTGCAGAACTTGTATCTTGGAGGAAAGTTGCATTTTTCAAAAATGGAGAAAATTTCAAAGGATTCTACTTTTATTGTAGTAACAAATCAATCCTCCTCACAAGAAGATGAAGGCAATAGTGATTGTAGTGATAGATCGAGCATCAATCTTGAAGAAAAGCAAGAAGAGATCAGTTGCAGAAAAGATGAGCAATTTAAGGTGAAGGCACTAGAAGCAAAGATTCAAAGACTCGGGTAAGAAAATAAAGACCAACAAATGTAGCTACAAATGCTTGACTAAAGGAAGTGTGCATACAAAGAATAAATTTCATATTTAAAAACTCAACTGCAAGAAGGAATGAAGAATCAGCAGCAAAATCACCAGCCATGTATGAAGCAAAAAAATAAGAGGAGGAAAAAGAAGAAGAATATAATAGGAAGTGTTATAATTGTGGAGTTTGTGGTGACATAGCAGAAATTTACATAAATGGAGAGATTAATCTCTCTCATCAAAAGGAGTTGCCAAAGGAGAAGCAACATTAAGCATGCATTCAAAGGAAATCTCCATCCATCAGGTATAATACTCCTTTTTATGGTTATTAATTCTCATGAGATGATTTTGGCTATAGGGATATTGATTGCAGGGCACATGCAAGGAATTGAAATTATGCCAATAGAAGACATCTACCTATTCTTTTATTCCTTGGTCACATTAGATGTTTTGTGTGTGACAATATTGGATATAACACCAAGGATTGTAAGTTACCCATGTGTTTTAGGAGATCCAACTAGAGAAAGGATAATATGCATGGTGAACCACATAAGAAGAAGAAGGATCAACAGAGCAAAGTTTGGAGGAGAAAAGAGTAGCAAGGAGCTTCCACCAAAAATTGAGTCTTGTGTGGTCTCAAGGGGAGAATATGGTTTCATAATGAGTTGCATGCAAATATTTAATTGTGAAATCATATCATAAAGTGTACATGGAAAATTTTCATATTGTAGCAGATGTAAGTGTACAAGAGGAGTCCTTGAGGTTTGAAGTACACTTTCATTTTCAAATCTATGTTTATTTCATTTTTATTTTAGTTGATCAACCATGTACATTTGTGGATAATTTTGAAGCAGCTATATGTTTTGGTTTTTGTTGATGCTAATGTTGATATGGCAACCATATAGTTATTCTTATGTGCATTGTTTGGGTGTGATGGGGGATCACACATTTAGGGGGAGCATGTGTGCTTCGAAATGGACTTGTAGTTGTTGGCATCATTCTCACTATGGAGGAGTTTTATTGTACTTATTTATCATGAGTGTTTTGTGAGAATGAATTTTTTGTTGCTGCTTCCATATAGTAGCAAGATCATATGTTTTTCATGATATAGTTGATGTTCATGTCATATGTTTTCATGCATGTGTAGTTGCTATGGAGATGAGATGGTGTATTAGAGTTGGCTTATCTATATTATGCACTTTATGGCTCATGATTTTTATTCTAGATGCTTTATATTGTTACTCATGTGTTGTTGGTTGGATGAGATATGAGAAGGATGATTATTGTTGTTCATGATTTGATACATGCTTGTTACACAGTAATTTGTCACCGTCCTTGTTACCCCTCTCCTGCACCTTGGAGGACTCATTCCGAGACTTGTGAGAAGTGATAAGACTTGAAACCACTTGCATCATTCCCCTCTGAATATGAGCTTCACATGCCCTGAAGACATCTCCTGCAGCTTGCCCATAAAAATAGCCCTTTTTACATTAGCGCGGGTTCACTGTGTTCTTCCCGCGCCAATGGGGAAAATTATCCAAAGAGGGCGCGCCAGTTAGCGCTCTGTCCCAGAGTCGCAATCGCGCCAACCTATTTGGGCCAAGTTTTTAACAAATCAACTTTCGAAAGTTCTCTCCAACTCATTCACCAACTGAATCTATGTTAGGTGAGGATGGTTTGGCTTCGAATCTCCTTGAATGGGAAGTAGTTTGCCACCCTTCCATGGAAGTTTCCAATTGTTAAAGCCAAATCCATGATTATTGTGATTGATCTTATCTTTTCCTCTTTCATCTATAAAAGCTTGTATCCATGCCTTAAGCAAGCTAGTAGTGGTGGTAGTACTGGTGCTGAAAGGAAGATATCAAGAGATTAGAGTTGCAAGAGCCTTCTTTGTGTCCATAAGGCTTAACCTAAGTGAGGAGATCTTGTCACTAAAGAGAGAGAGGCTTGTTCCCCATCCCTTCAAGCTTTGCAAGACTTGTGTAGCTGAGCACCCAGCCAAAGGAGGACTTGACGTCATAACTATGGTTGTATTCTCCTTTGTTGATTATTAATAATAGATGACTATCATTATGGTTCCACTCTCATTGTCTTTGCAATGATTGATGTTGAGTTATATCCTTTCTGACTGATGTATAATTGCATTTATTAGATTTCACGCTTGTGTTTGTGTTGTTCTTTTTGTGTGCAGGTGTCCATTCACGGAGATCGTGGAGGATTGTGACCGGCCAAAGCAAAGGAGCGAGGGCGACATCTCTTCTACAAACAATAGCATTGGAATCCAAGTAGGTCTTCATCACCTACCTTTTATTTGCAATTAGGGACTTGCGTGGTAGCATTGTTTGATTGTTGCTAGACCCGTTCTGGGCTAGTAGGGATCGCCCCTATCTGTAGAGGGGATTTACCTCTCCAACAATTTGGCGACTCCACTGGGGAGTTAGCTTGTTGTTTGATTTGTAAACTTTAGACGGAGCCTGAAGTACGGCCAGATAGCCTTCGAAACACTATTGCTTTGCATTAGTGAAGTATATCAAAGCCACTTCAATCAATCTCCAGTTTGATTTATGGACTGAATAACTTGGAGTTTGTCTTGCCTCTTTGGTTTTCTCTTGTCTACTTGCTTGGATAGCTTTCTGGATTGAATTTCTTGCTACCTCTTGCTTCCTGGCCTGCCTAGATACTGTAAACCAAGCGTTGGACCGCTTGTTTTTCTTTTTGACTTGGCAAACTTTATTAGCGCAGATTTTCCTCTGACAGTCACGCCAGTTGGCGCAAGTTGCTGACTAACAACCAGCGCCAATCCCTTTATAGCGCGAGTTACAGCCTGACAATCGCGCCAGGCCTGTTAACCTTTCCAGTTCACTTGTTTGCCAGCCCTCTGAGCTTGGATTTGTATCTTGCCACATCTTTTTCAATTGTTGGAGTGTGTTTGATCCTCGTCTGACTGGTTTTTAACCTCCATCCTTCGGGTGTTTGCTTCTTTCTACCGATTTCACACGCTAGCCCTAGGGCATCTAGTGGCCGTGTGTGTCGAGCCTTCCATAGGAGTCTTGAGTTTCTTGATTGTCCAGTCAACTTTGTGATTTCCTTTTTCTTGCTTAGTGATTGTTGAAGTGTTTTTGGTTGATTTCCGAGTGACTTGCTTTTTTCTTGCTTGGATTTCATTTTAGCCTTGTTTGAGCTTGGATCACATAGCTCGTACAAGCTTTTGTTTTCCTTTTGGTTTGGAGAACTATTTCAGTGTCTTGGGAATTTCATTGTGTTCTCATTGAGTGAGTTTATCTCTTTTACTTAGTGTTACTGCCTCTCAAATTCATTTTAGTGCATTGTGCCTTTGAAAAAGAAATCGAACAAATCTCTTTTGCATTCAATAGTTAATGGGAAATAGAACTTTTCATTGATTTGTATTCTTAAAAGAAAAGGTTTTATTTATTTTCCATTAGCTGCATTAGGTTGTTTGATTGATTGTGCTCATTTTGTTTGATTTAAAATTCTTAACCCTCTCGTAGTTAGTATTCATCGAACGAAATGGTATTCTTTGGCATATAGCTTGCATCTAGGCAATTGTGAAAGATTACATACGGTAGGACCTGAAAACTGAAACGTAACTCAAGATCAACTTTAAAATAAATCGAATGAACTTAAAAACGCATTGGAACATAACGCTCACATTCTAGAGGTCTAGGCTAG